>CAKAEH010001392.1:0-231761 GCA_916381525.1 Cercopithifilaria johnstoni
TAGAGGGATATTTCCGGACGTATTTGAGTTGGCTTACAGATATTGAGAAAGATGAAATCAGAAAAATGAAACAGGAAGGAAAACCGAAAGCAGATATTCAACAGAAAGTTCTTGATTACTACGAAAATTTGACGGGTGATGCAAAAGAGGAAGCCAGTGAGAAACTTCGCGGAGGTTGTCGTGAATTATTGAAGCAAATCGTTGGTGATGAAAAAATGGCTGAATTAAAACAAATGAAGGACTCAGGAGTTGGTCTGGAAGAACTCAGAGCAAAAGTCGATGATATGTTGGGACATGTTACTGACGAAGCCAAAAAGAAAAAAATTCATGAATATGGTCCTACTTGCCGCAAAATCTTCGAAACGCCTTTGATGCGAAATAGGCGACATCAAATAAGTGATAGTTTAAAGTATCACGACGATACTAACTTCCAATGGTTTACTGACGAAGAGAAAAATGTAATTCTCGAAATAATAGGAGGAAAAAAATCAAAAATCGATATGCTGAAGGCGATCTTTTTTTACTATCAGAATCTTCGTGAGGAAGAAAAGGAAAGAGCTGCAGAGAGCCTGAGATTAGTTTGTGAAGATGTTTTCCGGGGTTTGGTCGACGAAAATCGATTACTTGAATTGCAGGCATTGGAAGACGATGGCTCTTCAATAAGTGAATTAATGAAAATGTTGTCGGCTGCTACGGATAAATCGAAGTTCATACAAATCAGAACATATCAAACTGCCTGTCACAGAATCTTTGACTCAGGACAATTTAGAAAAACAATTCGCGAATACAACGACCAGGCTTTAGATAATTATTTTCAGAATAATTTAAAATGGCTTTCAGTGGAGCAGAAGGAAGAACTGAGAAAAATGAAGGAAAATGGTAAATCTAAGGCTGACATGGTTGCTAAAGTGTTTCGTTATTACGATGAATTATTCGGAGAAGCAAAGCAGCGCGTCACTGAACTGTTGTTTGACGGCTGTCGACAAATTTTAAAAGATGTTTTTGGTGGGGACCGGTACAACGAACTAGCAAGAATGAAGGATTCGGGCGCAAATGTGAATGATCTAAAAGCAATTGCTGATTCAATGTTTAGTGAAATAGTAGATAAGGAAAAGGAAGAAAAAATTAAAACTTATGGCTCTTTATGTAGGAAAATATTTGCAAGGGTAAATCGTGAACGTTCATTAGAGGAGCACTTCAAAACGGATCTGAAATGGCTTACGGAGAAACAGAAGGATAAGGTGTTAAAGATAAAGGAGGAAAACAATTCAAAAACAGATATTCAAAGAAAAATATTGCATTTCTACGAAGATTTAAATGAGGAAGCGAAGGAAATAGCTGAATTCATTAATGGTGCATGTCACGATATGATTGTGAAAATTTTTGGTGATGAGAATGCAGCAGAACTGCAGAAAGTAATAGAATCGGTTGGCATTACCGATGAAATTAGACGCAAGATGGATGGAATGATTAATGAAATTCAGGATGAGGACAAGAGAGCAAAAGCACGAGAATATGGCCCAATTTGCCAAAAAATTTTTGATTATCAACATAAACATCATGAACATTCACCAGCGGATTTTTTTCATATTCATTTGAAATGGCTTTCTGAAATGCAAAAGGATGAAATCAAGAAAATGAAAACGGACGGTTTGTTTCTGTCTCGTTTCATTTCTAATGGAGTCATTTATAACAAATTATAACAAAAAATTAGATTTCACAGATAATTAATAAACTAGATGAAAATCCTTGCATACTAAATTATTTCTATTCTTCTTGCATACTAAATTTTTTCTGCTTTTTATATGGTCTTTTCATCATATAATTTTTTATATGGTCTCTTCTAGCTTTTTAACTGCCGAGTTATAATTCTAAGAAATTTAAAATTAATATTTATTATGCTGTGTTGCTCATATTTGGTTGCAGGAAAAAGTCGTGAAGAAATTCAATCTAAAATTTTTGAATTTTTTGAAAATGCAAGCAGTGAAACGAAGAAATATGCGACAAATTCACTATTGGAAAGCTGTCATGAATTATTAAAAATGATTGACGGTGAGGAGAAAGTACATGAGTTACAAAGTGAATTGCCTGCCAAGAAGATCGAAAAGAAAATCACTTCAATAATCGACTTTGTAACTAGTCAATCAGAAAAAGCTCATGATGCTAAAGCTTTCGTAACATCCTGTATGAATCTCTACAATATCCGCATGAATAGGCAAAAGCAAGGTTCTGAGAAGCTATTTCATGCTTATTTAACCTAATAACCTAATATGTAGTAGATATTTATGAATAATTTTCCGATACATTAAAAAAATGATTTCTTAATTCAAATTTATTATTACATCTTCGTGTCTTATAGTATTTCCTTTTTCAGAGTTTCCAATCCTAGCGAATGATATTTGGAAAAATATTCTCAAACATTATTCCGAAAACATTGTATTTGGATAAATTTATCTCAAAATATGACAATTTAAAAGAAAAATTTTTTGATATAATTGAAGTCTTAGAGTATTAGAAAGAAAATTATTACAACAGCGAAATGATAATCAGATAAATGAATTTAATGTTGTCTTGAGCATTCATATATGGCATACTTTAACACTTATATCTTTTACTGCTCTAAACTCTTAACCCATTAATAAATACTGCCTCTTTCTTAATTGAATAAGAAAATTTCAATCAATTTATTTTTTATGAAGAAATTTGAATTTTGTTACATCAGCAGCCATCATCATTGCATCGCTTAAAAATGATTTAAATATTTTCTTTTAGTTGAAGTCTTTTTAGGTATGATTGATATGACCATTGAAATTGGTAATTTTTCTGCTTCCGAATTATTAACTTTTCATTAAAATAAATATTATATGATAAACATTTCGATTTGAGTTTTATTTATTAGTAGAAGAAATATATAAGTCATGCTTGTTGATAAATTGTACTGCATCAGTTGAAATCGGGATTTAAACTTTGACTCAGAAGTTAATTTTATTTGTATGAATTTTATCCGTAATATTTATGTTCAACAAAATGGATTAATAAATATTGGGCGTAACAGTATTCATAAATAAATTATTTATATATATATAAGTTCTCAGTTTTCATATTACTGGAATGAAGAAACATTTTTCTAGGATACAATTATAATGAGTGATGACGATTAAATTCTCTTATTGCATTAGTCAATTTTAAATCGCTACCTAAAAGACGATTTACACAAAATTTTGATAGCAACGATTTCAATCCATATTTACTCATTCACATTTTGCGATGGAGAAAGAATTTTGTGAACAATTTTAGAAAAGAATTTTCTCAAGAGCAGAAATTATGATTGAGAAGAAAGCTTGGAAATGATTTTCATTTTCATTTGTGTGATAAGTGAACGTCAGTTGTTCCATTTCAAAAGTTGCTAGCAAATGTTGTCTGATAAATTGTATGCTTTCCCAAAGAAAATCCTACGGCTTGCAAGAAGGAGGAGATGATAATGTAATAGATGAACTAGCGCTCGAGCTCTTTCTATCCATTTGCAAAAATATTCCCATTCTCTGCAAATAATATATATCCGAGAGCTATCACAGGCGGCAGTTTCAATCATGTGGTTTTTTCTTATTAAATTCTGCCTTCTATGCCTTTTCCCCAAGTTTATTACGGTTGGTTTCCTTTCTGAATACTTCTTGAATATTCAACTTTGAGATTTAAACAATTTAAAGAATCTTTAAATTTAATTTATCAAATATTAAGAATGAAAATAATAAATTAGAAATACCAATTTTTGAAGTATTACTATGCTAACAAAAATAGTATGATCAAAGATTGATCAAAAAAGTTATATCTGATTTATTAAATAACGAAGTTTTGATTTAATAGTTCAAAATTGGAATCGTAAAAACATCAACTCTCTAATTCAAATGTACTATTTTACTCAATAAGTTTTCTGTCTAAATTGATTATGACGCATATTTATTTAACAGATTAACAATTACCAATTTTAGAAAAGACCAAATTAGAATTGCACACTGGTTGTTCGATCAGTTTGCTCGCTCAAATTCTTAAATTACATAAATTTAATTTTCCTGCCGAAAATAATGGTTTTGATTTAGATTTGAAATTGTGAATCTTTCACGTAACATATAACTCAAACTGATTGTATCATAACTGTGCCAATGTGCAAAATAGTTTTGCAAAAATTTTTTACGAAAAAAAATTGAGCATAAATAAATTATTTCAGGACAAACTCAAAAATATTTTTTTCGTAGCAAACGGAAAAAAATTAATTTAGATTTAGCCACTCATTTAGCATTTACGACTTTTCTTGCACTTCCATTCATTCTGTGTATACTTACTCATTTCCAAATTCTTAGAATTTCTCGGTATTTTTAACCATCTTGATTATCATTATTCAGAAATGGAAATATTTCGCTTTCTCTAATCTTTGCATAATCAATACAGAATTTTTCTGTTATCTCAATGATGCGTCATTGGTATTTTCGTGTCCAGAAATGTGCATAATTCATGGATTGATGATAAAGTGATAAATGGGAGAAGTTAAGGTGTATATAATAATAGCTAATTGCAGATATTTCTTCTTCTAATATTTTCAAATTGGCAAATTTAAATCTTGGCTAAAGAAATAAGAACATATGTCATATTTAGATAAAATGGAGTTGTTCGAGATTTAAAACTATATCATTATAGCTTCGAAATGAACTTGGAAGCTTATCATTGGTGAATCAAGATGACCAAGTTGTCAAATTCCTTACAGAAGCTGAGCAACCAATACATTGGAAATCAGCGACAATTATTAGACGACTATTGAAACGAAATGCAAAACCAATAACTCGACGATTAAGACCTCAGAATTTCGAATCAGATGAAAGTTAGCTTCTCTTCATTACTTTCTTCTCACATGGCGATTGTTCAGGAAAAAAAGATATACCAAGATGTTGTATTTGATGCAAAATGAGCAGGAAAAGGAAAAACTACGATTCCATTCATCTACTAGTGATAATGCTTTAACGTATCTTAATATCAAAGACATTAGATAATATTTTAAATCAATGTGGAATAATTTTAAGTGTTTTCACTGTCTCTTACTGAACTTGTTTTCAGGAGAAGACATGATTTTGGTTATTCCGGTTGAGAGATATACAGAGGAAGGAAGAAATGTAAAATGGGAACAAATTGGCAATTTAAATATGTGGAAATGGTTAACCATGGAACAGGTTTATATGTTGAACAAGCTGTATAAAACAACAGATGATATAGCAATGGTGTTAGAAGAAACATACATTCAACTACTTATGACTGATGGCGGATTACGAGAGATGGTAAGTAGTGAAGTAAAATTTCAAATTTCAAAATTTGACCATCTATGATTCTCTAAATTTTCATCACATTAACTAATGTAGTATAAAAATTAAAATGTAGCACTTTTTATGAACAAGTTTTTGGATGACAGCTCCATGATAAAGTAATATTCTCTTCTAGAATTGACAGCGTAATAAATGATCGGGTTATTATCTATTTTGATGTCATAATTTATTCGCGGGTCTTTTTGAGGAATTAACTGGTAAACAGAAAAAATTCGTTTATAATTTTTTAGAATAACATTTTATTTAATCATCTTTTCATCATTTTCGAGAACTAATTTTGTTATTAATTTCATGATTTTATAATTATTAGCATAACTATCCATTAAATCTACTTCGTAATTTGATTCACACTAATATCATCTTGTAATATCATCTTTGTCATGGCTATACTTCGTCTGTCAGAACTAAAACAACAATTGTAATCTATTGTCCTGAAGGTTAAATCGAATCGATCCTACAATTTCTTTATTTTTTTTTCTCTCCGATCGTATTATATTCTACAGAAATTTAGACGGAAATTAAGTCTAAAACTGTAACAGAGGCAAATTTTTCCGCACCAAATTTGCTTTAAATTCTCTTTTCGATAAGTAAAATTTGTTTTTATTTTAGTCGGCGAAAAAAGAAAGCAAAAAATTTGCGATTGCTCAGATTGCTTAATAATTCGAATAACCAAATTTCAAACTATAATTTATAGGCATTACGAAGTTTTCGAGAAACATGTAAAGAGTTATTGCGAGTGATATTGGGCGATCATAATTATGAATTAATTGCTAATTTGTATAATTTTGGTCGAACAGGAGAAGAAATTAATGAAAAATTGAAGGAATTTTATGTGGAAATGAGTGAAACACATAAAAAGTATGCTAACATGGTAAACATTTTATTTATAAATAAAAAATTTGCTATAAAAATTCAATCTTCCGGAATAAGATTCCTGAATTACAAATAAAGTTTTAGAGAATTAAAATAAAATTATTTAGCTGTTACTGTTCAATATAAAATGATGTAAAGATTCTTTATTTATTGAAAGAAAAAATTCATATTTTAGAGTTCAAAGAAAACTTTTTTAGGTTGCTCCAACTTGCATGTTAGTCTATAATATTTATCAATCACCATCAGTGCGATCCCCAAGAAAAATCAATGAAGATAATTTATTCGTCAAACAAATTCATTGGTTTACTAAGGAACAAGTAAAGTTTAAAAATGGAAATTATTCATTTCTATTACTTCAAGTTCGAATATAATAACCTCTAAAGAACTTTGAAGAAACAACGGTGCAAATTTTAGGAGACCGAAATTGAAACAATGTTATCAGAAGGTGCAAAAAATGGAAAACTTTTGGCAAAAATTTTGGAATACTACGAAAATCTCGATTCGTTAAGCCAAGAAAAAGTATCCGAGTAAATTTTTTTTTTTGAAAGAAAAATTAATGAATATTAATTTATATTTTTTCAAGAAATAATATCAATTATAAGTTAAAATCATTTGTCGACTGCTAATTATATAAATAATTGCTTTAAGATATCTATGCCGACAATTTCATACCACGATTTTTGTTGGTTTTAAAAGTTAAAATTGGCGTTTTAATTCAAGGAGAAGATATAGTTTGAGTATTTAATCATCTTTGTTGGATTGATTGAGTAATCGAAATTCCAAGGACAAAATTGGAATAAGATATTAGAATTCAATAAAAAAAACTTTTTGAAATTAACGAACACAGTCTAAACCTTAGTTTGAGAATTTTGGCATAGTTTATTTATTCAATTTCGAAATTTTCAGCGAATTAAAACAGCTCTGTCAAAACCGAGTGAAGCAACTTTTCGGAACTGTTGCCCTTGAAGAAATGCAATCCATGTACAAGGAGTTAACATTCGCGGAAATGTTAGTGAATAAATTTACTCAACTGGTAGGAAATTTAACAAATGAAAATCAACGTATCGAAGCGGATCAACTAGTCATTTTTTGTCAGAAGATATATGCTATTGAAAGTTTCGATCTTGGTGAATTAACATCATGGCTATCTCCCGATCAGGTTTGGTTCTGTTAACATGAAAATGAACTTTAAATTTTGATGTTAAATTGATTTTTAGGAAAGTTTAAAAGCTAAAACTTTAAATTATTGTCTTAATTGGATCGTCTCATTACTGCTTAACTTCTTTTAGGTTGACAATCCTCAAGAAATGAGATATCACGAACAAATCCAGATAATGGTTGCATAGTCATTTCATCTCACTCTTTTACAGAAGAACGAACTTGGTCATTTGATTCAAGATCACGAAATAAGTGATGATGTCGTTTATGCACGCATCTTTGAATTTTATGAAAAAGCTGAGCATAAGAAGAAAATGGATGCACAAAGGATAATCGAATCCGGATGTAAACGATTTATTCGCCGGATGTTTGGCATTAAAATTGCTGAGGTAAAATTTTATGGGAATATAAAATTTTTTCTTTACAACATATTGAAAAAATTAAAAAAAATCTTTTCAATCATTCTAATTCGTTTCTTGCTCTTTTTCTGCGACTTGCAACAATTGTTGAATTTTTTTGCAGAAGTTGGAAGAGCACCGATTGAATGGGAATTTCACAGCTCAAATGCTCAGTGCTGAGTTAGCAACATATGCTGCTGAAATAAGGGATAAGAAAAACCGAATAAAAGCCGAGTAAGTTCTATCCGATATTGAAATACTGTTAAATCATTTTGAAGAATTTGAAAAAGATATTTCATTTCATGAATTGATTCTCTAGAAAGTCCATTCCAATTTGCAATTGGATCTACCTTGGATACAAAGGCGATTGCTTTTGCAATGGTCATTCGTTCACTTGTGGTCCATTCACTCACGAATGCTTGAATTGCGCTGATAATACATTTGGAGTACAATGTGAAAAGTAAGCTAAGGAAGATATCAATTATAGGATGAAGTTTTGATGATAAATCTATTGAAGCATTAGTTTTATTGCTTAATTGAAATCCTAAATAATAGCGATTTCGGTCCCTGCAAAATAATAAATAGAATACGAGATCAAGCAATCTCTCATTTGAGAAACCATAAACATTTAAAATAAACATTACGAGATCAAGTTTCATCACTGCCAACACCATTAGCATATCAAGCATACTACCATTCCTGCTCGGCATGATCATATGTCTTTTCAGATGTTTAGATGGATTTGGTGGTAGCGCTTTAATAGATGGAATAGGTTGTGTACCACTTGGTAAAAGCAACGAATTCAAAGAGTGCATGTGTAACAAACATTCCACAGATTGTAATGAATACGGTGAATGTTTTGTAAGCATTTATCATTTCGTTTAACAGTAGCGTATTTTCGATACAACTGAATGAAATTTGCAAATGAGTTAAAGATGAGAGGGACTAAATTGAAAAAATTAAAAAGGATGGTTAATAGTAATATATTGGTAAGATTCATAGATTCTGAAAGCATCACTTTGTACTAACTTTTAGTTGAAGTTTTTAGCTTTCAAACAATTATTTTTAATAGAACTGATGAAATTTCATCACAGTCCTGCTTACATAACACAACTGGAAATCAATGTGAAAATTGTGCACAAGGTTTTTATGGTGATGCGACACATGGTACAGCAGAAGATTGTATTCCATGTCCATGTCCGTAAGTTTCTTTATTAACGTATTTGGAAGGAGCTAGGAAGAAATATTGAACAGATATCCTGAAATTAATAGAGTGATATATCAATAGGGAAATAGTTCGATTCGTCTTTCTGAAAAATTTAGACGAGAGTACGATCTCATATACATATGATTAGTCCATTACATGATCCGGTAATCGTGATCCGGTAATCATTCGAGATTAGTTGGCATGCTGTGAACATTTGTTCAAAGACATGTACATTATCTGTATCATTGTATCTTATGAAAACATTTCATTCTGGCCTTTTTTCCTAGGGTTCTATCCCCTATTTTCATTTCAAAAATTGAAAATATGTAGCAAAATGGGCATATTCCAAAAGATTTTATATTTTTTTCTTTTAATAAATCAATTTGAAGAGATCGGGGCGACTGTTTTATAAACGGCGATGCACTGGTAGAATGTCGTATTTGCTCCAATGGAACATATGGCAGTACATGTGAATTATAGTTGGAACCGGAAACAGCAACAGGAATTACTGAAATTATTACATAAAAATGAGAATTTGACACTGTTCTTTAGTGAATTTTAGTTTTTTAATTTTAATTTTTCCCGTTTGCTTGTTGCTTTAATCGCTACAACTTATCGTCTATAAAAGTTTTTTTGATAACAACAACAACACTTAGGCATATTCGGTTGCAACAAATTAAAACTGAATATATTGCTTTCATTGAAAGAAAGCAAAATGATGAATAAATGGTCATTGGCCACTTTAAATTTTCATCCTTAATTTTAATTGAACTTACATTACTGTAAGAAAACCTTCAGAAGAATTGATTTATTATGAATTGATTTATTTAATACTCATTATTGTAAAGAGTTCTAAAAAACAGATTTTACGTTGATTACTTTTTTTTTCAATACGATACATATCATGATCATCATTAATCAACGAAGAAATATCATCGGATATAAATATTGATTACATTTTCTGGGCAATCAGATTTTGAACTAACAGTGCAATCAAAAAATCTTAACCAAAAAGATAAAGTGAGCCGCACAAACAAATAAATGAAATAATTTTTTTCTTTTACAGGTACAGTCCAATGAATGAAATATTTACTTTATAAAAACAAAAGAAACTAAGTAGAAGTTTAGAAAATGATAGATGGACATTTGCAATCTTCCATAACATTTGTGGTATCGATATAAATGAGTTGATTAACAGTTGGAATGTCACGTATTCTATAACAACCGTCTGCTTCACCTTTACTTGGATTCTTGTAGGAGCATTGTGTCCACCCGGTTATTGAACTGAGATTCACTGGACATCTGTAATGCATACATGAAATATTTAATTTTTGAAATTAAATTAAATATTTTACATATGTTAATTCTTAAAGAAAAGAATTTGAAAAAATGTGCAACTACCGATAAATATTGCAAGGCATTCTTTCAACCATTGTTGCCAAATTTTCAGGACAAGGAGGGAATTTGCCGCGAGAGCGAATAATGCTTTTTTTAATTACATGACGTGATCGGGTAGGCATTTTTGATGTGCTCATGCATGTCTCTGAACATGCGTTCCACTCACTCCATTGATACATGCATGGCAATTCGTTTTCAGAAATTTTTACTTTCTACAATGTTCCGCTTTTTCGATAACATTTATGAAAATTTAATTAAACAAAAGTAAACTACCTGAGTGCATAATATAATTTTATTATTTCTTCTATGCTTAGAATTTATTACCACTTGCTGATTCATTAGCATTTTATTTACCAAAGCATTTTTCGGAATTTACTTTACTTAACGGTGATAAGTTATTACTAAATATTTTACTTATTTCTGATATATAGATAGAAAAGTGTGTCAAAAGTTTGCTGATAATATATGCGCTAGAAAAACAAAAATTTTCGCTGTTTTTATGTAACTTGTAATTATCTAATCTTCTTTAAAGCCAATTATGATGAATTGCATTATCTTAATTTTTCTTTAAATTTAAGCTATTTAATTTAATTTCATTTTCATCTCATTCGGTAAAAATTAGAAACAAATGTCAAATTAGTTCGACTCTCTTAAAATTGAGTTAATTAGTAACAAGAAACTGCCACACATACCATGTTATTGATATTATGTGCCTTAACCAGGAAGATTATCACACTTATAAATAAGCAAAAGCATAATAAAATTATCATAAAATTTAGCGCAGTTAGCATTCGCATGCATTCATCATGCATCATACGCTGCAAGTAATGATGAAATTTACAAAATGTTAAAATTTGTTGAAGGGAGAAAAGAAATCCAACACCAAAATCGAAAGGCAAGATATCGTAATTAGCAGTGAAGTAATTAATTCATTAGGAGATATCGGTCAGAATAATTGTATGAATTAATCAATTGTTACAAATTATAATCTTGAGCAAAATAATTAGAACTGCTGAATTATGTGAAAATTAAGCAATTAATTAATAAGATATTCTTACCTTATATAGATAGGATAAAAAAGATAAGGAATATGAGGCGACATTTTCCTCTATTTCAGTTATATCAGATAGCTGAAAAGTTGTTTTTACTAATTCGTAATTGAAAATCATTTATTAGCTACATGAAAATAATTTCACTCATCAACTACATTATTATTTTCACATAAAACTCTTTTGACACACATGTTTTGGCTTCAATTATTTAGTGAATTCAGAAGATACCTCCTGTGTTAAACAACCATCTTTTTCAGATTTTTCGTCAAGAGTTTTTTGTTGGAGTTCTTCCTGATGAGGAAATATTGCTTTTTCATTGCATAATACTGATTTTCGCGCATATCCACGTGCGATCTTTGCACTAAGCAATTCATTTTCATCTTCTGAAAATCTTCTCTAAAGGATCATATGAATCATACGTTATTGTTTTACTTCTTTCTCAATTATGGCATTCAATCCTTATTAATTAGTCCAGCCTTTTGTTTTTCTTTAAGAGAAATCGATGGATATAAGGCATGTTCAATATGCGATCACATATAGAACAAACTTTTTGCTTGATAGTTATATTTATTATTATTCAATTTTTGTACTAATTTTGACGAATTTTCAACTTCCAACGTTAAATTTCCGTCAATAAAAGCAAAATACGATTTCTATATTTAAATGAAATAAAGAAACAATAAATAAATGCTACTTTCCTGTGAAGCGATTGAATTCATTTTAGGATCAGTTGCCACTTTCATAAGCAATTGTTTGAAAGCTAATGCCCTAATTTGTTTTTCATTCAATTTTATATTATTTATTCAAAATGATTGATGATGCGCAGCGCTACAAATTTGCATAAAATTACATTAAATTATAAACATCAAATTATAAAAGTTATCAATATATCAATATATGGCACACTCTTAGGTAAATCCGACTAAACCTTATTTCAAAAATTTTTCTGTTTTTCTTTCACTTTAAGTATTATTCATGTCTTTTCTATAATAGATAATAGCTCTGCCTTCTACAACACATTTGATTTGTATTTGCTTTAGAAAATATTTCTACGGTTTTTGAAATAAAAGTAATCTGAGGAACCAAAATTCTGCAATTTTTGACTTATGATAAGTTCAAATTACAACATTTGCAGTTTTTCAATATTAGTAAATTTCCGATTCACTTGCAGATTTATCTCATCTTCTAATATTGCAATGAGATAAAAGGAGTGTAATAAAGAAATTTTAATGAAAATTTATGATTCCATTAACGGACGATCATTTCATTTAATTCAAAATTAGGTTAATTTTTTGTTGCAAGTTGCTTAAACAAGAAAATCGCTTTCAACAATTCCCTTCCAATTAATACAATGTGTAATTTCTTTTTTTAATAACGTTATATATTTGTAAAATTATGGCATAAAAAAGAAAGTATTTAAACAATATGATCGGGACAATTACAGTCAATAACAATGTTATCAGTATCAATATGGATGAGCTGATTGGTAATAGGAAGATCACGCATTCGGTAACAACCTCCTGCTTCACCAATATTAGGATCTTTGTAGAAACATTGGGTCCAATTAGTAAATGAGCTCAGAGCTACTGGACATCTAAATTACATTTAATAAATTATTTTTAAGCTAATTTGATCCGTTGAAATCTTTGTTGCAACAGATACGAGTGATCTTGTATGACATTAAAAACCTCACAAAGATATTCATAAAAGTATGAAAATTGTATGAAAATTCAAATGAATATTTTTTTTAATATTAGAAATTAGTAGATACCGGTAAACGTTGCATGGCATATGTTCGGTCATTGTTGCCAAATTACTGGGACAGCTTGGAAAATGGCCACGAGCTTGGATAATGGTTTTTTTAAGGACATGACGTGATCGAGAGGGTAGGCGTGAAGAGGATAAGCATGTTTCCGAGCATTGACCCCATTCACTCCATTGGTATAAACATGGTTGTTCACGATTGGAGATTTGTGCTATCTATAAAATCTCTCTCTCTTTCTCTTTCTCTTTTTTATTTGTTTTGTTTATTATTGTGACAACATTAATTAAAACACAGATATAAATGATTAAGACTTTTCAAACATCAATAATTACACCAAATGATAAACTATGTAAGATGAGAAAGAATTAAACCATTTTCTTGACATCGGATATTTTGATAAGAGAAATTGTCGTAATGGCAAGTATGGCAAGACATATCAGTGCTATCAGGAAGTTCAGTGCAGTGAGTGACCAAATGCGTGGGTCGTTTAAAATTTTAATGAATAACTGTATCTAATGAACAAAATAAATATGACAAAATGAAGGAACCACAAAATAATTCTACTAGAACTATTTATCTTTATTTAGCTTAATTTATTTTCATTTGGAATGTAAATGATTAATTGACCGTATTATAAATAATTTCACATTATTTGCAAATATTAAACATCATTTTATTGATTAATAAAGTAGCAGTCAAAATCTTTAAGGTAAGTAAAACCTTCGTGGAAAGCGATCTTGCATGAATTTGAGCATTATCATCTGCATTGGTCATATCAGAAAGCTGAAAGCAATCGTTTTTTTTATCTAACCATTCATTTACTTCTACTATTTAAATAAAAATTTATCGATATTCAATAATGGAAAGGAATAGACTTCGTTAGTAAGTTCGCCATCTTGCATTTGAGATCCTTCTTGAAGTGTATCATCGACAACTGTCGGATCGGGTGGTTGTATTGCTTTTGGCTCAAACAATGCTGATCTTTGCGCATACGCTCGTATGATTGCTTTTTCGAATAAATCTTGCTCATTATCTATTCCGATAACAGAGATCATTAAAAGATGAAGGAAAATGAAAGGCGGAAATAGTTTGACACTCAAAGCAATTAATTACTTTGTCAACTTTAGTTGATTCTCCAACTTCTTTTACTCATTTAAGGCAAGTTATTTTAATTACTTATTCAATGTTTTTGAGACTATCAATTAAACAAATTGCAAGTGCTAGCGACCTCATCCTTTTTCTCAATTTGCTTTCTTCTTCATTTCGAACTTTATTCAAAATATATTAAAATTTCTTATGAGGTTTAATTTTATTTAATCTAAAGCTAACGCTAAGATGAAAAATATAATTACTAAAATTATGAAGCGAAAAAAAATATTACCACCTTGAGTTTCTGACTGTTTTAAATCGGTTAGAGTAGCTTGCATACTTTCCGATTGTTATCAAAAACAGACCGATGGAAACAAATAACATCAATTTGAACGATCGATTTATTACACCTTATCTAATATTCTGTAATAAGTAATGATAAGTTGGCATGAATTTGCATGATGAAAAATGTATGCAAATAATTCATTAAGGCAAGTAATGGATAAAACTGCCAAAATTTACAAAAACAATAGCTAATATTTTGTTTTTGATTTAGTTTTCCAAATGAAAGAATTTATTTTTATTTAAATTTTTTATTGCAATTTGCATTCATATTTTCTTTACTTTATGCTTGACCTTTCTTATATTTCGTTATCTTACAGTTTTCCAATACTTTTTCAATTTTCTTGACCTCATCTGAGCTATTACTTATCTTTCATTTTCAATCCCGCATTTTATCCTTTTTTTCTATTTCGATATCGCACAAAACTATTTCATGCATAATTATCTTGCTCTATATAAATCATTTAATAGGCAAGACACATAATTGAAGCGGTGTTGTATAAGAACTATGAGGCGGTATTACATATCGTCAATTATCAGGAAATATCTCATTTTGGTTTAAATTGCTTCTCAAATTTCTTCTCTACATGCTACAATGACATTTTTCATTTCTTTAGAAAGCCTGGAGCAATTAATGTAGGCATATTGCAATCATATTTGTACCATATTTTTTCAGTAAAATTTGGTTAGTTGATTTTTTTTAACTTTAATTTATGTATCTTTATTAAATATGGTATAGGTATTTATTATAATAGTTTATATTTAGAATTTTGTTTTATGTGTTAATGAAACAAAGGTTTTTATAATTTTAGTTTTTTAGAATATAATATTTTGGTATTTTTGTTTTCCAAATAAAAGATGTTTAAACTAATAATTTATTTGCAAAATTATGTGTTCTTTATTCGTATAGTTTCATAATTATTATTCTCATATTATTTGTTTCGGTTTTTTTTGCCATGTCTTTAGTAATAGTAATGCTTATTTTTTGATGACAATTCTTTTAAGATTAATATTAAACGTAGAATTGATAGTCGTATAATTGAGTTATTTTTATATGTGTTAATTATTAATTTTTTAATTGAAATAGCTGGCTAACATTTTGATTATTTTATCAATCTAAGTTAACTTCGAAAATTATCGGCCATCAGTGGTATTGAAGGTATGATTATGAGAATAGCAGTAGTTGGCCTATTTTTTTAGCTATCCAACAGAGTTAAATATTTCCAATTTTCTATAACGGAGCCAGAAGTATTTATAATTTCTCAAATGCATTTTTCTAGTGATCTTCTTCGTAAGTATCGAGAGATTATTTATGCAGGAGTAATGGAATTTTATAAACAAAAAAAAAGAGAATTTGAGGAATGTGAATGATATAAAAAGCGAATATCAGTTGTCAGTTATTGTGAATGTTTTTGATTTGATTAGCGTATTTTTTCGTAGGACAAATATTGTTTTAAAGGATAATTCTTTGCGGAACATTAGCGGTAATATTATATGACAATTTTAATGTCAATAGGCGAAAATTTCTTTTTTGTTATTGAAGTAATCGTTTAGAAGTTTGAATGGGGGAATTGGTAAAGAGTTGGTTGAGTCGCTTGCAATCGAAGAGAACACAGTGGTTAAGAAGATGAAGCGAAAGTTCTCTGTAGAAAGTCGAATCGCATAGAAGAAGTAGTAAGTAATAGAAGCAACAAAAAGGGGGAAAAGAAAAGCTAAATAATGAATTCTATTTTCTTCTATATTAAGTGATATTGTTGTATAATCCTATTGGATACAAAAAATAACTATGTGGGCAAAAGAGCTATTTTATATTTTATAATAATTTAACCATACTTAAAATATAAACTCAATGGAAGGGTTTTTGTGTGAATTAGATTACCACATGTTCAAGATATAGTTTTGCCAGGTGCTTAAGACGTATAAAATTTAAGCTGGAAGAATTGTTTACATATGAATTGATAAATCATAAAAATTGAACAAATTTTCAGAATGCAAATATTTTGATTATTTAGATATAAAATTGTTTTATAAAATTATTTCATTTTTTATATCACTATGGATGGACCGAGTTTATTGAATAGACTTTCAATAACCTTTTCTAACCTTTTAACCTCAAAGTAAATAAAATATTTTAATGCCTCATTTAAACTTCTTCCGCGTTAATTTTGTTCCTTACGAAGATGACAGATCATAATCTTAGAATGCATTTCTATCTCTTTATTTTATTTTGTTCAATCTAAGAAAGTTGCTCTTCACTTCAATTTTTTTCAAAACTAATTTCATATATTTACGAAAAATTTTTACAAAACTCTGATAGTAGTTCAAAAAAACTCTTAAATCAAAAATTTTTTCACTCCACACGAATGATATTAAAAAGATCCATCTATTAGTTAAATTCCTGTAAAATTTATGATTTTTTGAAAAAGAGAAAAGCAATACAAATTCGAAAGATAGACATTAAACTTCTATGCCTAAAAAATCAGTAGAAAAATGAAAATGTTGGACCATGAAATGTTCCTATCATGGAGTATATTCTTCCCTCATTTCATACTTTTTTGCCATAAAATTCTTTGCAAATAACTTACAATTGCGCTAAAAAAGATTTACAATGAATCAGGAAAATATAGAAGAATATGCAGATGCAACAGGTTCAATGCAACAATGTGGCGAAACATTCATCAATGCTTTCGACAAAGCATCAAAATTTATGTCAAGCATACGAAACTATTATCCGATGTTGCGGAGATGATTGCAATCGTCAAGAATTAATTAAAACACCTGAGAGAGCTGCACAAGCTATGCTTTTCTTCACCAAAGGCTATGAAGACAATTTGGACGGTGAATTTACTACCATACAATTCTGTTTCTCATATGATTTTCAACTTCTGCTTCAGCAAAATAATCATACGGGAAGAATGTTATTGTTGAGATATGACTTGCAGACGAAAGCATTCCAGTGGTAAGATAATTCTAAGGATCAAACAGAATATAACTGATAAGCTGATTTTGTAGATCCCTTGAACGAAACATAATTTTTTATTTCACTTTGTCCAAAATTTTTCATAAAAACAAAGTTGTGTTATCAAATCAATCGAGGAATAAACAGAGAAGGTGCAGTTTGACTGATTTGTTAAGGTTTAAAAATGAAAAAGTTTATTAATCTTAAAACCGTTAAGCCTAATTAATTTTGTTGGTCAATATAATTTAAGAATAGGCATTTTGTTAGCTCTGTTTAACTTATAGATTTGATTAATGGAGCAGTATTTAACGAAGATCATGATGATATTGTGATCGTCAAGGATATCGAGATTTTTTCCATTTGTGAACATCACCTGGTACCTTTCATTGGCAAGGCACATATTGGTTACAAACCGAATAAGAAAATTTTAGGTCTCAGCAAGATCGCACGTATTGTTGAAATGTTCAGTAGACGTCTACAAGGCATAATTTAATTCTAATAAATTTTAATTTATTTATAAATGTTAATAAACTTTTAATTATTTAGACTAAAATGATAAGTCATTTTTTCAATCCGTAAATCACTAACTTATCATATGAATTTCTACAATAAACTTAATGCATATTACTTGTTAAAATAATAAGTAAATAATAATAAGAATTTAGTGCAAGAACGATTAACGAAGCAAATAGCAATAGCGTTAACTAATGCGATACAACCATTTGGTGTTGGCGTTATTATAGAGGCTAGGTTTGTTTGTTTTTTGATATTTACACTATTTAATTAATTTTATCCTTATTCTTTTTTGATATTTGCAAAATAATTTAACAGTTTAGACATTAATATTAAATTCTTCTACATTTTCGTATATATAGGAATGTTTTATAATAAAACTTGTTATGTTATAAATTAGATAAGCAAGCATATGGTTTGAAATATTGAAGTATTTTAGTCATATGTGTATGGTTATGCGTGGTATCCAAAAAATCAACGCAGTTACTATTACCAGCTGTATGCTAGATGTTTTCCGGGAAGATGCAAAAACGAAAGAAGAATTTCTGAAATTAATTAAAAGTTAATATCTCGCTCATACATATATATGTATACGTACACACTGATGGATAAAATTTATGAATGGCTGATTGTGTGCAGAAATTACCTTTAATTTACGCTATCATTAAAAAAAAATTAATCCGATCTAATTGTTTTATACGATATCATTATATGAATTAGAAAACTGGATGATGGATAGGATAGGATAGAATTGAATAGAACAGAATATCGTTAGATAGTATAGTATTTTCAGTGACCAACTAAATTATCAAACAGAAAATGGATCACAGAAACATAGTCAAGGGAGAATCATTTCGTACTCAACAAATATTCGTAAATAAAAAAAATGTGATTCTCAATGAGAATCAAATCGGACCAATATACATTTCAAAATAGCATTCGCAATACCGTTTTCCCTTCTTCTTTCATCTCTGATACGAAAATTCTTCTGCCTTATTCTTATTCTTCTCTCTCTCTCTCTCTCCCTCTCCTTATCTTTATCTGTTCGATCATAAATCATTAAATTCTAGAAACAAAAAGTGTGTCTTTTTCAACATCGATATCAAAAAAGGAAAAAGTAATAGCAAACTTCTGTTCAATTAAGAACATTAACTACCATAATTAACTTTACTTCAAGACTTTTATTCTATGTAGTTTTCACCCATTTTCATTTTATTCATTACTTTGATCTACTACTGTCAGCATTGACTGATAAAGTTTTTTTGATGAAATTTACGAAGCGAGAAATTTAATCATAAAGAAATGCAAAGTTCATTCTGCCTATCCCGACAAGAAACAGACAACAATTTAAGTTATAAATGAATGACTATAGAACAGGAACTCTCCTCATTTGTGATATTGTAAGAAATAAATCGAAATGAGTGATTGTTTTTCTCAGCCACGCAAATTGTTCACTCATTCTACACTATTGTTGATCAGCTGACATCACTTCATCTTCAGCTCATCATATTTATTATCATTCACCAAATGAGATTAGGCCTTTCTCCTCGGTAGCAAACTTTTCTGATCTTTCATTGTTGTCTTCTATTAGAGTCTGTTATTCCATTCATTCCGCGCTATTTTAGACATGCGCATTCATCTGTTCCCCTACTGAAGAACCAAATATACTTACCCTAAACTGTCTTCATATAATTTTGATCATCCTTTAAAAAATTCATTAATAGACCTCCTCTGATATTAAAATTCATGTAAACGATGTATATTATCGAACAACTAATTAGTAAAGTAGAAAACGTAGTAAATAATAGTCGTAAAAATGTATAATAAATCATGCATAATCTTCCACAAATTTATAAACACTGAACTTCGTTTTTTCCAAAATTCCTCCCCTTTCAGCTTTCGTATCAATTACGATTCAGCAAATTTAACTTTCGGATAATTACTAATACTGGAACTTTACATTCAAGCGATGACTTTGGAGCATTTTTTTAAGTGCATTAGGCTTGGCTTTCTATCAAGGATTAACATTTTTACGACAAATGAAGAAAGGTTGCCTTTCAATATCAACAGAAATATAAAATATATGTTCAAAATTCTCAAAAATTTAAGAAAATTACGAGAACATATAAAGTGAGAATATTTCATACACATAATATATGAAGGTGTACCATAACGGTGTTTGACCAGCTTAATGAACATGGTAGTAAGTCCGAGCTTAGACATTCTTCAAACGATTGATTTAAAATTCAGTATTAACGAAATTGCCGTTCTCATAAAGGCAGCTTTCTATTATATGCAATAAATAAGAACAAGGTACAAAAAATGTCAAAAAACCTTAGCTTTCCATTTACAAAGAATGTATGCACTATCTTTTTACACCTGAAAAAGTTGGAGGAGTATTAGCTCTTTCAGTAAGACATTGGAGAAGTATTAGCTCTTTATTAGCTCAATAAGATATTTTGAATAATTTTCTAGATACTGCTTTTTGTGTCTGCCGCATTTCCATAAACCATTCTGTTAATTTTTGTCATCATAAATTCCAACATTTGCTTGAATACATTTGAGACTTTGTTGCTCAAAGTAATTAACAAAAACCTTACTGCCAAAGTCAGGGAATTCCTCAAATCACTTGAAAAAGTTGGAGGAGCTATTAGCTCTTCCAAAAAGACTTATAGGATTAATTGGTACTCGTGCTCAACCATGCAACCATTTTAAATTTCAAATTTTGGAATTGGCTGATCTCGTATTCTTTTTAACTAACGAATGGTGTTATAACACACACACACACACACACACACACACACATATCTCCGATGACTAAATATGCAGCACTTGACAATATAATAGGAGATACCACCAAAGCATTCTATCAATACTCAATCTATTTTGTGACTATCATAATTTGAGAGTACAGTCTAAGATTTGAATAAAATTCGTTCTTTCATTGGAAGTTAAGAAAACTAAATTGCAACTGGTAGACAATTATTATAATTTATTAATTCATGTTGAATATTTCCACGCTGCATCTTTAAAAAAAATAAATGATGTTACCAGAAAACAAAAAATGCGAAAATGATTTACATTATGTTATGAACTAGAATTTTCTTTTACGAAACTAAATTTTCAACTTTAATGTAATTAAGTTAGCATAGTTCTTCAATAAATTGCTTTCTTGGAATCAAATCTAAGACCAAAAATCCTCATTTTTAGCAATATATAAACAAAGAAAATAGGGCACATAATAGGACAACACATGATATTTTCTTGAAAAAAGGATAGAAGTCCGGAAAATCAAACTCCCAAAACACAGCAACAAAGAAATACAAAGATAGTTTATCTAACTTTTATCTAACAAAGTTTCAAAAACTACAACTGCTCAACTTCTTCATTTCTTGCAAATCATATATGTTAAACCACCAAAACCAACGACACAACCGATAAGCAACGCTATTTGAAGCTTTCTTTTGTGTGGAACGTCCTTGCTCTTAACTCCATCCCATTCTTCCTGTAATAACATGTATATATCTACTTGTAAATATATATTATAACCAAAGACTGTTCAGATAAAGCTGTTTTAGCACAATGTTTCATTAATTTCAAATCGAGAAGATGCGTTGCCTGCATTAGCTAACTAAACTCAATTGATTAAATTTGCTATCGGTTTTACAAAATACTTATAATGACTATAGATCTGAGCTACTGTGTTCAGTTGATGATAATAATGTATCTCATACGAATAAATTTCAATGTAATAAAGTAATACAATAAAAATATCATATAAAGAAAACAATATTTTTAGCTTGAAAAAATATATAACTTTACTCGAATAGCAGCAAAGTAATTCGATTCTGTAATACAGCAAAAAATTCTGTCATTTACGTCGATCTGTGGTAAAAGCGGCAATATTATAGGCTCCGTTCCTATCTCGCTATCGGATTCTGCTGACTTATAATTTTCCTTTGTTTCCGATTTTAGCATCTGGAAATGCGTTATCAAATTTCATTCAATCTGCGATTTATAAAAAATCGTTCAGTTGCAAGCGTTAAAGGCAATGACTTTAACTGGTAAATATTGAGCGAGAAAAATGTAGATATTCGAAATTTATTTGCTAATTTAAAAGATACTATCACTTTTATGCTAATTTATCAATTAATTAATTTTTGAAGAGGCTTATTAATTGACAGAAGAATGCAACCAACCTGTACAGATTTCCCCGAATCGATTTCGTCATTATTCTGCTGTGAGCTAACTACTACCTCCAGCTTAATCATTTCTTTGGTTAATATTTTACATGGAATTACAATATCAGTGATAGAACTTGAGGACTGAGCAGTTAACGAGTATTCGGATGTCACTGCTACTTCAGACAATTTCGGTTGCTCTTTAGAGATTGAATCTAAATACCGTCACTCAATTAGAAAAAATAAAAATTGAAACTTTAGGAATAAAATCCAAATCATTCATAAATCATTTTACCGCAAGCTTTTAGTCTGATGATACGTGATCAATAGTTATATGAACGAAGCCGGCATACTGGAAGAGAGAATCGACAAAGTACGATAAAGGTACCAACAGCAAGGCGTTACTCCGGAATCAAAATCAATTTCATTTTTTTCGCAAATACCTGCGTTGTGGGATGCTCTTGCAAAGTGCCGAAAGATCAACGAAGACAAAAGAAAAAATATATATATATATTTAGTCTTTACCTGAGCTTTTCATAATGCTGAAGGAATCATCAACATTGCTACAGTTAACAGTGTCATTAAGTGATATGATATTATCAGTGGATCTGTCATAAGATGTGAGTTCATTTGAATGTTCATTAATCATATTGGCGAATTTCTCCTCAAACGTTGAGTCACACTTTGAGCTCGTAATTTTGACCTCATCCGGTAATAATTTCTGTGCGCAATTCGTTTCCTGTATTTTTTCAAATAATCCAACATCATTGAATTAAACTAATTGAAAATTTAATGAATAACATTGTTTCCGAACTTTTGGAAAAGTTACTGGCTCCTCTTTCCAATGGATTCAATAAATTTTAAATAAGAAAAGTACCTTATTCATCACAACTGAGTTGAAGATAATTTCTACTTTTTGATGATCTGCCAAATCTTTAATCTGCTCTTCTGTCTTTATTTTCACCTTGTCTGGCAATGTAATTACTTCTAAAACTTTTCCTTTTTTCATGGCTCTTTCAATTGTCAACTTCAGAACATCAATGGAGCCACATTCAGGAAAGGCAATACGTTTGAAACATTCTTTTCCATTCGCATTGCTGAAATCGTTCAAAATGGTTCACATATGCTTTTCATATGAAAAGTAAGCACTCAGCAAGTCACTTTGATGAAAAACTTTTCTATCACATCAACCATGCAGTGTCATTGTTCTTTTTTCTATTTACTCAGAAAAAGAATTACAGTCGAATTTTCGCAATGGAGTGACTCTGTAATAGTTACAAATTCATACAAAAACTTTCAAAAAAAAGAAAAATAGAACATGCAAAACTAAACTAAAAAGAATTACCTTGTTCGAACTAGAAGAAAACGAGTATGATGCAAGGAATCAAGCTTTTCGTAACAGCATACTTCATAATTGACCGGAGCATCTGAAAGTATGATTCAAATGAAAAACAAATCAAGTAGCAAAAAAAAATTTCAAAAAGTAATGCTGACAGCGACAAAAAACGAGTGAAGGCTCATAAATTGCATGGAAATAAAGTTATATAACTGTGTAACTATGCAGTTTGATCAAATTTTAGTTTATAATTTTCAGTTTTCCTACTTCTTGCACACCACTCTTTGAGACTATCCCAATACAATAGAAAATGCACTTTCTTGATTTGCTTCAACATTTACAAACTGCATAAGAATTTCTTTCGCAGCCTTGCTAGTTACTAAATCCAAAGGCGTTTTTCCATCTTTTGCACGCGATTTTGGATCAAAACCAGTTTGAAGCAGGAGTTCAATAATCTCCTGATGATTGCGTCGTGTTGCCCAATGAAGAGCGGTCCTAAAATACGAAATTATATTCCTTTACAAATAAACCATAATTTATGCAAGATTTGATGAAAAGAATTAAATAATTTCAGAGTAGCTCTTTTCTTTCATATACAATGTGTGCATATGACAACAAATGCACCATGCAAGAGACAAAAATTTATTTCTCAAGAAAGCAGGAATTATAAATATTTCCCAGTTATAGTACTGTAAAGTTGGTACTATAATTTGGCAAATGCTTATATTCTGAACTGATATGGTAACTGCTGTGCACTTAATAAATAATTCAAGTTTTGCTAAATCAAAATTAAGTTTACCAATAGCAAGTTTTCTGAATTTCATTAACTTATAATGCTCAATTCATGTAATCATTACTGCTATAGTCTCTGGTTGTCCTATTTGATTAATAGAAGCACATAGGACTGTTCAGAAAGCACAAGAAGTGTGTTTCTCATGCAGTAAGCAAAGCATTCTTTAGCCAAGCACTTATTTGATTATAATGCATTCATTTACAACCATTACTTTTTTAGGAATAGAATTTAAATGTGAAAATGAAGAGGGATATCTTTCTAAATTTACTAAAGAATGATTGTTAAACAGTAAACATTGAACAAAATCAAATTTATATAGAAGGTGGAAGCAGTTGCGGGCAATCTTTAAGTCGCATGTAATCATAAGTCTTATTTCGTGAAAATGAACTTTAAATTTCAATGGTTATATAACTCAAAATGCAACGAAATTTTGTAGTTTTCGCAACAGTAGTAACAGCAGATAAGCAAAATTAATTTCATTCAGGTACTGATCAATCGAACACATCATGAATGGTTGAACAATGAAAATACAATACTGTATCCAGTGTATTACTCAGAAGTTCCGTCTATAGATGCAAGGATGACGGGGTGGGACTTTCAATTTGTTTTACAAAAATGTATTCTACATTATATAGTCAAAAACAAGTTACAGTAAACCTGGTAAATGTCAAACAATTAAGTCTAAATCAATGTCCAAAGATTAAGATAAGTTGGCGGTGTTCATAATTCTTTTTGTTTTCACGAAAATGTTCATAAATGCCCAAAACATTCCAATACAAGTAGATATAAGATCAAATTAGCCTCCGGTAAATGAGAGAAGAATAAAGATGGTACCAACAACAGCAACAAAAACTGATGAGATGTAAATCTTCATGAAAAAGAAAAATGAATTGAAACATTACATTGCTTTCACTGAATTTAATATTAGATTTTCAAATTAAAAAAAAATGTAAAAAAAAACCAGAGAGATGACTGACGAAAGTAGACGAATAGATGAAAATATTCATAAAATTAAAAAATACTTCTCAATTTTAGATTATGCCCACGTGAACAAGAACATACCATCCGTTGCCATAATGCTGAAAACTTCTATCGATTTTCCCATTCTTCAACATTGCCTTTGCTTGTTCTAAATCACCGAAACTACAAACTTCCAAAAAATCCATCTGAATGCGAATATTTTCGTCCTCATCCATTCTCAACATCGACTTTCGTTCTTAAGTAAATAAATGTAGTCGACTGAAAAGAAAAGGTAAAAGCAATTGATGTAAAATTTTGATATCAAGGACATCATTATTGCACATTTAATTTAATAGAGGTCAATACAGTGTGATCGTGCAGTTCGGTATATAAAATGTGTACAGTGATTAAATGTTTTTTAAACAACCGAATGCATGCATGAATGTCAATTGTAACTGTCATGTAGACAATTATTTTATTTGAATGGATTTTTAGTAACCAGAACAATGAAAAGAGCATTCATTTGGGAAATCAAGGCACAAATATGGAATATGTGAAGTAGTGCGAATTGTTCTCAAATAAAAAATGGATTCATATAATTAACTTGATAATTATCAGAAATCTTTCAAATATCGCAAACTAGATAAGGATAATAGAAAAGTAAAAATGTACTTATTTTTATCGAAGATGCAATAGAGTAAATAGAACAATTGATAATTTTCATAATCTCGTATATATCATCACCATTACCTATTATTAGTTCAACATTATTATTAAATAAAATATCACGGTCCTCATATACTTTTTGTATGGAACTATCTGCCTCAAATCTGCATAAGAATAAAGAGCGTTAATACCTTGATGCTTTGTGATAACTTTGGTGGACATAACAAATGTTAGGAGATCAGAAATGGATTTCAAACCATTTTTCTTTTCTGACTCCTCATCTTTTCGATCTTAGATCATCAATCACACGATAACGTTCAACTTGAATTCAAAGTGTTCAATTCCTGTCGCTGAGATGATATAAAATCATCGAATTAGTCGTTTATACGATACACATATTTTCAATCCTGATAGAACTTACTCTAAAAAACAAAAGAATCACTGCACTTGAATTTTTGAAATAATCGATAATTCCTCGACTTCTCATATTCAAAACGGTGCTAATTGGCAGTCATCAGCGATAATATCGTTATTAACAACTTTCCTAACAACCACAAATGAACTGTCAACTGAAATAATGTCAAAGAGATACAGTCAGAGGCACCCATTTTCTCAACAATGCGAGTTCGTTTAACCGTTAACATAACAAAATGATAAACTAAATACAAAAAAAAAACTATTGATACGAAACTGTGAAACAATTAACACTCTTGTCTATTACCATCAAGAAATATAAGCAAATTTTAATTTCAATTTTAATTTTAAAATTTCAAGGACCGAGTTTTAAGTCTTACCTAATTAAGATCTAATTTCGACTTGTTGCTAATAAGAGAAGAAAATTTGCGATAGCTTATATGTCATACCCTTCATTATGGCGGGTTAAGTAATAACACAGGTAATCTTCAAAGTGGAAAACGATCAAAATATTCTTATTGATTTCATTTTAATGGAAAAAAATCTCTGTCAAGCAGATAGAAGGATGTGATTAGTGTGAAGCCTGCTAAATAGTTTAAGCCGGCGTCAATACAACTACTGCCCACAACGTTCGGTTTAGTCTAATAAATTGGCAAATGGCCAAGAAATGTTAACTTGATAATAAAAACAAATTGATTGGTATGTTTTCCTTGAGCGGACTACTCGGAAGAACTTTTATACCTTTGAATAATGCCTGAGAGATCACGGCAAATGAATGTGACAGTGCAGAGAACAAAAAAGTTAAATGAGAAAAACTAAACAGATAAACCATTCTATCAATTGCAGTAAGACGATGCATATGTCATTAAATGATTCTATAATCGGAATATGCGAGAATGAGCAAAAATGCGTTCATTAATGATATACTTCGGGAATCAATATAAACGAGAAAAATTAAAGAAGCTTCCAGGTTCCATAAAGTTCGACAGAAAGTCCTTAAACTTTTGTGTTAAGTATAACAAGTTGATCTCAAACCTGAAACATTTTTGTAATGAAAAGAGATTTCGACGGACTTGATGATTATTCTTGCAAAAGTAACAAGTTGCAAGTTAACGAATACTAGAGTTACTAGTTACACTTTTTTATGATCAGTATTTTTGGACTTAGTCTAAGGATGATCAGAGTGGAATATTTTAATGTGACAATCATAAATTTCATTGATGAGAAGTAATTCTTCAGGAAACAGGAAACGATGGAATGCTAATTGAGTAGATAACATGCCATAGCATGTTGATTCAATTAAGTTACAAATAAATCTAAATTCCCGGAAGTAATCACTGAACTTATTTCAATTCAAATATAATTGTAAATCGCTGAATAGTTCAGCTATTTTTTTATGAAATTAAAATTTCATCACTTGAAATTATTGTTAGCTTTCGTATTAAACAATCGATCGCGCTGATCAGCCCTTCCGTTGAAAGTTTATATAAAATGTAAATTAAACCATGATGATATCAGGTTTATAAAAGCAGTCTTCATATGTGTTGATTATTCTCTTTCCCTTATATCTTCCTGTCCTACGTTTTTGTGATCTCGTTGTTCATTTTTGCAAGAATTCACTGCTTAAATAGTAATATTAAAGGTGATGTGGAGGCTATGGTTCGACCTACTGCTACTGGTTGCTTTATTTCGTTCTTCATACTCATCCGATTCTGGTCAGAAAGCAGATCTTTTCAATGAAGATGATTCAAGGTAATATCTTTGCCTCGTTTCAATATAATGTAATTTGCCTGCAAGTTTCAGATTGTAGAGCTTGTACTTCTTATGACATTTATCACCTCCAGTCAAATTGAAATTCCACAATTGATAAGATATGAAGTGGATATCAAAGTCCATTTTTTATAAAATTATCTCCAGATCCCGTCTTGTGATGCTTGACGGTAATATGTATTTCCATGCTGCACGTGAGAAGAACATATCGTTTATAACGGGTACCGGCGGCTCAATTTATTTTGGCGAGAAAAACCTTAACTTATTGCCAGAGTTGGTATGTTGCTTGCTTAACAATCCTCTTTTTATATTTTCTTCAGGTTAAATTTAAAGTTTATTCAAACAATTCGAATCATCTAACTATTCGAAAACAAATGTTGAAACTAGAAATTCTAATCTTTCGCCAATGAGTTTCATTTCAGACTGAATTTGAAATCATGAAGGACGAAGTGGACAAAACTAAGGTTTATAATTTTTATTAATGTCTTGTCCAGAAGTGGTATGCTGTTTCATATTCATAGACAATTATTTTGGACTATTTTATTCGTTTAGAGTCGCATTCATCAGCTCGTAAGAATGGCTAATTTATTCAAACAACAGATTAAATTGAAAAGTGGTGATGTTGACGCTTTGAACAGAAAAGTTAGTTAATATTTTGCACTTTAAATCTTGGATTTGCAACTCTTTCTTAACTTAAAGAATTTGAGGGAAGCTTAAATTAAATGCGCCCAACTTAATTACTATTCAAGAGGTGATACAAACTACTTGTGTATACACATTATATAAACATCCACTGATGTTGCAAATATATTTTGCTACAATATAATATCACAAAACATCAGAAGATTACTTAATAAAATATTCGCAAAAGTGGACAGAGGAACAGATAAACCATGATGAAAGGTGAAACGATAATTGGAAGCAACTGAGTAGAAAAATTGGAATGAATAATTTCAAAAGTGAATTACATCCAAGTTTCGTGTTGAATGAGAGGTACTAAGAAAGAGTGAAATACATTCTAAACTACACAAAAAATACAATTCTAAACTAAGTCCACCAAATGAACGATAAACAGAAGACTATACATAACTTCACCATATTTTGCTGGCCGAAAAATGCAGAATAATCAAAAAATCGTATAGCAGAGTTTTCGAGATTATTTCATCATAAAATTTCATTATCTTTTGATTTATGTTACTTCAAATATTTTTATCAAAACTTATCAATTTGTTCCGATGCTTTCACCAGTGCATCTTTCTTTACTTTTAATAGTGAAGTGATAACTCTACAAACTTCAGTGAATGTTTTAAGAGACCATTTACTCTTCTAAATTTCTAAACGCAGTCTGCATTTGTTCCAGTAATTCATCATAATCTTTCTTAATTTTTTGCTCACCATCCTTCACCGGATCTTTGAATTTCATAGATGATAACTCGTACATGATATCACCCATGTGATCACGAATTATTGCCCAGGTAATCTTATTTTCAGCTTGTGCAGTTGATTCTACAGCGTGCTTTGCCAGGTCGTAGAAACCAATCATGTTTTTCAGCATTCCCACTGTTTTGTAGAATGGACAGAATCGATCGTAGGGCGCATACCCGTTCTGCTGTAAGAAGTCATCCTTGATCAGCTTAGCTACTTCTAGGGTGATCTTATCCGATTCAGCCAGTGAAGCTTTACCTACCAATTGTACAATTTCGGACAAGTCTTCTTCTTCCTGAAGAATTTCCTTGCATGTTGTACGTAGGGCAACAAATTCTGGGAAATTTTTGTCATAATATTCATCTAGTGCTCTCATATATTTGCTATATGATATTAGCCAATTAATTGATGGAAAATGTTTACGCTGAGCCAATTTCTTATCTAACCCCCAGAACACCTGAACAATACCAAGAGTAGCCGAAGTGACCGGATCAGCAAAATCACCACCAGGTGGTGAAACAGCACCCACAATAGTAACCGATCCTTCACGTTCTGGGCTTCCGAGACATTTCACTTTACCGGCTCGCTCATAGAAAGATGCCAATCGAGCAGCGAGATATGCCGGATAGCCAGAATCGGCAGGCATTTCACCCAAACGACCAGAAATTTCACGAAGAGCTTCGGCCCATCGTGATGTAGAGTCAGCCATCATAGAGACATTTAGACCCATGTCACGGAAATATTCAGCCAATGTAATGCCGGTATAAATTGATGCTTCACGTGCGGCTACAGGCATATTTGACGTATTAGCGACCAAAGTTGTACGCTTCATGATTGATGTAGTGACACCGTTGACTTCCATGGTGAGTTCTGGAAAGTCACGCAGTACTTCTGACATTTCATTACCTCGTTCCCCACATCCAACATAAATGATGGCATCGGAATTGGAGTACTTGGATAGTGACTGTGAAATAACAGTTTTACCACAACCGAATGCTCCCGGAACAGCAGTGGTACCACCTTGAACACAAGGGAACAATGCATCCAGAACGCGTTGGCCACACAGTAAAGGAAAGTTAGCTGCCAATTTTTCAGCACACGGACGTGGTTGACGCACAGGCCAGATTTGAAGCATTGTGAATTTAGATTTTTCTCCAGCAAATTCAGTTTCCAACACAATGTCAGTGATGTGATATTCACCAGCAGTTGCTATATACGTAATTGTACCACATGCTGTTGGTGGGAGCATTATTCGATGGTTGATGAGAACGTTTTCACGCACAAAACCGATGGTATCACCACCCGTAATGTGGTCACCAACAGCGAGCTTGCGGTTTGGTTCAAACTCCCAAACTACGTCACGCGAAAGCGCGTTAACGTTAACACCTTTCGGAATGTAAATAGACTGTGTCAGCTCCAAAATGTCTTTCAAGGGCCGCTGAATACCATCGAAAATGGAACCCATAATGCCAGGACCGAGTTCTACTGACAATGGTTTTCCGGTTCGAAGTACAGGATCACCTATTGCTACTGCTGATGTATCTTCGTAAACCTGAATCGTAGCATAATCATTTTCCAAACGGATAATTTCACCGACCAGTTCGGAATGTCCAACACGTACTAGCTCGTACATTGCTGAGCCAGCCATTTTTTCGGCTGTTACAACAGGCCCAGAAACGCCATAAACAAAGCCATAGGAGCTTTCTTTAACATTTTCCATCAAATTAATGGTGGGCGGCATTTTATCTCTCACACTGATTTCCTGGAATATGAACAAAGATCAAATCGAAATAGAAAAACTAGAATCGATCTACAGAGTAAAGCAAACTAGTTAGTTATTAGAAAATATGCCAAAAACAAAGACGTCTCGTTTTAAGCACGTATATTTAAACATAAAAGACATTTAAATAAAGTGCATAAGTTTTTCTATGTCTTTTAGAGTTGCAACATATTACGTATAAGTAGTGGCGCAAAGGCAAAGGATTAGTGTTGTTCAAGCCTTTAGTTACTGTTTGCGTGTTCAATGCGAGGGCAAATAGTCCATAACCAGTAAATATTTGAAATGCCTCGGTGTAAATTACCCAATGCGGGGAATACATGATTGTATTTTTGATTAAATGAAGTAAAGGCAGGCTAGTGATGAGATTTCATAAACAGAGATAGCATAGCCAACTTAACTAAGTAGTCTCCTCCTCTTCTAATACCCCGAACTACAGCAGACTAATGGATGTTTATAGAGTTGTGTTCTATTACAGTAACTTTCTAAACAATCATCATTATTTATTTCAGAAATTACAAATTTCAGTTCTGTAAATCATTGTATTGATTTTAACTAATGTATGCATGTGAAGAGGGAAGTAGGTTGAAACAGATCGGATATATTAGAGCAAAAAAGAAGTGAAACAAAAAATTAACAATTAAGCATCAAGTTAAACGAATGCTTGAAAGAAATTAAACTTTCCAACTCCGAGGTAATTCCAGTGGTACGCGTGGTACTGAAGTGATCTGATATGAGTGGTTAGTAATAAAAGTTCAAAAAAACTTGAAAAGAATCTTTATTCCAACCCCACTGTTAGAACTATCCTTAGTCGCACAAAAACCGAAAAACGAAAAAAGGGAAACAGTTGAAAAGACACGCAATCAATGATGACAACATGCGCTACCATATGACTGTTGTTTTCTGTTCTTTTGACAAATGGTTTTCAGACAATCGTCCCAGGATTAGTTTTCAAATGTTATAGCTCTGAATTATTCAAAAAAGATTTTTGAAAAATTCGAAATAAGTGATATTTTTGCTACAAATGTGCAGCAGAGTGACAATGAAAAGATTGAGGTAAATGGAATTCAACGGAAGATATATCGACTAAATTATGCTGCTCAGCTTCTTTGTACACTTTCGCTATGTGCTCCAAACATTTCATATTTGAGAAAGACGAAAAGTTTCATATTTGAGAAAGTAAAACGTTAAAATAAGATATCGAGAAAACAAAATTGACGGTATTGATATATGCAGAATAAATCCGAATTAAATTGATAAATAGGCAAGATAGACCTATAAAAGATTATAGTTTAAGGAATAGAATTAGATACGTTAATTTCTGATAACCAAGAGAAGAAAAAACGAAATTTTTTGATTGCATTTTTTTAGGCGACAATTCCATCATATTTAGATAGCCGATATTATAAAACGCCTGGAACAAGTGAATTCAAAGAAGAAAGAAGGAAGCGGGCGGAAATTTCGAAGTTTGTTAGCCGCATTGAAGTCTCATATAACGGTGTTGGATAATCGCTTGAAGAGGGATGAATGCGCTGACAATCCGTGCATGAATGGCGCAACATGCATCGATCTGTACAACAAATTTATGTGTATATGTCCACCGCATTTTGAGGTATTTTTATAATTCTGACTTGATATCGAGTCATTTTTCGATTGTACATCTCCAGCAAATTAATTGTAGGATTTACTTTCTCCCAGAAAAATATTGGTGCCAGAGGGTATGAAAAATTTTTACTTTGAAAGTGCAGGATATTTTCCGAATTTGAAATCTCAGAAATTTCTAAATTTATATGCAAACTGTTCAACAATGGTGAGATATTCAGGGTGAAACATGCGAAAACCGTATGGATGAATGCAGCTTTTATGAGGGGACACCGGCCGGATGTCAGAATAATGCATCTTGCATCCCGAAACCGGGTGGATTTCAGTGAGTCTTCCAAGAAATTACGGAATTGCAGGAAAAAATAATTGAAATGCACATTCTCGATTGTATGTTTATGTCGCATTCCGCAAAAAGTTTCTGCGAGATTGTGTCTGCAAATTCTGTAAGACAATGTTATGTATAAGGTTTGCCACTCCAAAAATTTGTATACCTAGTTTAACCGAAGAGCGAGTGCTGACACGAACATGAACAATTGTGTCAGTCATCAAAAACAAATTTTGATTTAAATTTATTTGCTTAACAAATGGAATTCTTTTTTTGTAAAATTTTTTTATTTTGATACAATTTTTTAAGCTGTATATGTCAACAAGGTTTCCATGGAACTTTATGTCAATTGCGAGCAACAGCATGTGAATTTTCATTGGATTTATGTGGCTCCTCTGGACATTGCATACCAACTCAGCCGGATCCAGAATCCAATGAAGTAGGTTCACACATTTGAACAATTATATATTCGAATCCAATTTTTTTAGACGAAATTAAGGCTTTTAATAATCGGAACAGACAGAATAAGAGTAGAAATAAATATGCAAATGATGTTCGAAATTTATGAAATTTTCAAAATTTTATTTTTCACCTAAGAAGACATGTATTTTTCGTATGTTTTAGCCTGGTTATCGTTGTCTTTGTGAGTGGGGTTATCGTTCTTCCACTGATAAGAACAATCCAGTTTGTGAGGACGTAAATGAATGTGAGTCAAATCCATGTTATCCCGGAACAGCTTGCATCAATTTGCCTGGTTCTTACAAGTGTGGTGGTTGTCCGTCGGGATTGACTGGTAATGAATTTATCAGCCATAAATAATATCCTAGAATAGGAGTTAATGGTTCTTCCTACTTATATTTTCATCCAATTACTTATGTCAGTTACGAAATGAAACAATAACTATCTTTCATCGAGATAATTTTTAGTTTTTACAGGAATAATGAATATAGAAATCTATCAGCAGTAATAAAGTTTGAGGAAAAAATAGGATATCATATGAACGTAATTGATAGCACTGTAAATAATTTGCTGAATTTTCGTAAACTCATGACAGTAATAATAAACATTAGCAATCAGTAACCTAAATAAGATAATAATAAGGAATTATGCTCATCAATCATGAACTATGTATACATATCATTAATTATGTCGACAAAATTAAATTATTGGATAAACCACAATCAAAAATTAATAATGATTAGGAAATGGAATGATTTGTTTGGATATTGATGAATGCGCAAATGAGAATCTGGAAACTTGTTCTAAGGATCCACCAGTGAAATGTATCAATACTATTGGCTCTTATGAATGTGCACCGTGTCCACCTGGTTGGTTATTTCTGTACTGTTTTTCATAATCTGTTAACAATGATAGTGTAGTAATGAGTTTAAATTATTGTAATTTGAAATGGAAATTATATTATATAATCACAACATTATGTTTGTTAGCATTTATTATAGGCTATAAGGGTAACGGTCACATTTGTAAAAAGCAGAGCCCATGTGAGCTATCTCCATGTCATTCGAAGGCTAAGTGTTATAATATGGGCATGAGCTCACTGGACGAGGGAGATTTCCGATGTGAATGTCCCGCCGGAATGATTGGTGATGGAATCGGTACTGAAGGTTGTTATCATTCAAATGTAACACTTTGCCGTGCCAATACATGCTACAATCAAGGAACATGTCAGGTTGAAATATTCAAGCTTCTAGAATTTGTTTCAAAATTGTTCCTAATATTTCATAAAAATGCAAGAAGTGCAAATTTTAAAGACATCCTTATTAATGGTAAACATTTTGCTCAAACTATACTTTAAATCGAAATTTAGAAGTCAAGCATACATAAAAAGTTTTATTTGAGATAATCTCGGAGGAAGAATACAAATGTTACTGTAAATGGGGTTACGTTGGTAAACACTGTGAATTAGCTAGTGCTTGTCTAAGTAATGTATGTCGAGGTCGTGGCGAATGTCTAATCAAAAAGGATGGCTCATCTGAATGCATATGCTTGAGGGGTTATTATGGTCCAACATGCGAATATGAGGAAGATGGTTTGTTTTTTATCATTATTCAATTAGTTCTTTTTATTTTAGAGCTTTGCTTGTCTGCTTAGATTGATGTTTTAGGTTGTGGTGGTCACATAACGAATGCAACAGGTGTAATTAAATATCCGGACTGGACATGGTATCATTTTGGCCGCAGTAAAATATGCGAGTGGATCATTACGGTTAATGAACCGAGTAAAGTATGCTCCTTGTAGAAAACAATATTTTGTATGTGATGGATTAAAACTTTTGTGCTTCTGGAAAATGATATGTTTAACAATTTAAAATATTGATTCGAACTTCGGATAATATTCAAATGATTCGCAAAAAATAGAGAATAAAACAAATAAATGTTTGAAGGTGATTGAGATAAACTTTACAAGTTTCCACTTACCAACTAGACCGGCAATATGTGCTATGGCTGATGCAAGTGTTACTTTACGTGATGGCGAACATGCAAATAGTCCATTAGTAGGCATATTTTGTGGCCCAAGAGGATCTACAATGGTGAGTCGTTTGTTATTTATCTTTTCATTTTTGAATGTTAGTCGAATTTAAGAATTTTTTCTTATTCTATTTTACCTCCCATTTTTTCGTATTATTTGTTGCTTTTTAAGGTTCCAGTTTCTCGTCCAATTTATTTTTCATCAAACAAAGCTTATATTGCATTTGTTTCTGGTAAAAGTAGTATTGGAATTGGCAATTTTGCATTGCAATGGAGAACTGTCGAGAAAAGTTAATTGCTTTATATTATGTATTATAGTAATTGCTTACTTATTTCTCAGATTTCAATTCAGCTTATTTCTCAGATTTCAATTCTGTTAGATTTTACTTATAAAAATTTTGAAGAATGTGGTAAACGACTCTATAGCGATGATGGACAAATATCACTGTATGGTTATGAGAGAAACGAAGTTTGCCAGTGGCATGTTTCTGTTAATCCAAGAATGCATGTTGAAATTACTGTGGAACCGATCAGATTTGCTTCAGGCGACATGCGAAATTGTTCAATCAACTCACTCGAGGTAAATTAGCATTTACCTTACTATTTTATGTACTCTTCAGTTTGCTAAAAAAGTTTTTTTTTAATTTTAAGAATCGAGCAAAATTTAACTAATTTGAAATTTAGCTCTTTGATGGCCTCGAAATTGACGAAACGGAACGTATACTACACTTATGTAATAGTGAGTCTACACGAACTTTGGTACGTACGACACTACCATACTTCACGGTTTACTTCAGGAGCAATTATCCTATTGATTTCCCCGAAGAACATTGTGAGCCTTTAAGCGTTATGCCAATTGTTATTCGCTCCTTGAAAGTTAATCTATTTTTAAAGTAATTCTAATCATAATTTTTTTCAGGTGACAGTGATTCTCTTTGCAGTCGTGGTTTCACCATTCATTTTAGAACTATTAAACGTAAGTCTGTTAGAGATTTATTCCGTTTAAATTCCATTATTCCTTACTGAAATTCCCTCCTAAGATAAAAAACTCAATAGATAGAAGAATGAAGCTTTCAGTTGACAAAGATTGTGGAGGTACAATTTTGCCGGATGCTGATGGCTCATTTGAAGGTTATATTCAATCACCGAATTATGGTTTCAATTATTTCGCAAATTTGGATTGCTTATGGTTGCTTGACGCTTCTTCTATCGCCAATGTAAATTCAATAAATACCTTTCTATCATTCGATTTCAGAAATTAGCTAAATGTTAAGAAATACCAAGCAGATGTTTATTCTTTCTAGGGCTACGATGCGAAAGTGATAAAAGCGGAAATTATTGATTTGGATGTGCCTTCTGCTCCTCCAAGATCTATAAAAGGTAAATTCAAACGTACATATGTATAAATTCGTTTTTTGAACTACGAGTGCGACTTTGTATTTCAAGTCGGACCAGTTCTGTCTAAAATTTCCATTCATTACCAAACTTCGTCCAGTGTTATCACAATATTTTTTCTTCATTTTCAACTTTAATTAATATTTATTTTGGTCAAATTGCAACATGATGCATTCCAGAAACTTCTCATTTTCGTCTTTCGTTTTTGGAAGCAACCGGTCCATCCCAGCGATTGCTGAATCTCATAAGACCGTGTCGTTTTGATTACATTACGGTAAGCATTAGAAGCTGTAGCACTTCTTTCTGTGTGTCCATTCCGTTTTCATCATTTCACAGCAGTTTTTGTACTTGAGGTAAGTGTTTAGTAAATGTCTGAAGAATAGCTTCTAATGAAATGTTTTTTCTTTACTTGCTTTTCAAAAGTGACGTAGATTAAAAGAAATGAAAGTGTTTGCGCCTCTTCTAGTTTTCGCTAAGTTAAATTTTCCCCTGCCGAGGATACCAAGTACTTAAATATCTCGGTAATAAGTTTTGGCAGATGATTAACTTTGAACTGAAAGTGCTGGAAAAATACCATGACCTATAATTTAAATGATAGAGCAGTATATGTGGAAGGAATATCATTGCAGTGTGTTGTGAAAGTATTTTTTGAAGTTGTGACACAATGGAATAATTGTGATAAAAGTTTTGTTGAACGATAAAGAGTTTATTCTTCTTGAACTTTATAAGACAACAATCAAAGAATATCGATTAGAGTAGATCACTAGGTTACGTATGGATGGCAGTACTGCTTAGTAGTATGGTTGCAGAACCCTGCTGATAGAAGACTTACTGACAGTATAACTTTTCCATAATATATTACTGATATATGTGACTGTTCTAGTCCTTAATAAACGAAGAATCATTTGATTGAGAATATTTTAGATAAAACAATTTTTATAGCATAAATTTCTACATTGCAAAAGCATTTTGATTATTTCAAAATATTTACATTATAAAATTGTTTCAGTTTTCCGACATAATATGATAACGGCAATTAGGCTTCAAATTAACCATGCTATTGAAAAAACTTTGAGTCTTGGCATAGATGTTAATAAATAGACAAAAGTATACATGTCTTGATGGTGCCAGAATGATTTTGGTCAGGTTTATTGAGGTCAATCTTATTAATAATAGAATTTCTCGCTTCTTTTATTTATATTATAAAGGAAGCGAGAATTTCTATTACTGGAAGAAATTGAAAGTGGGAAAGGACTCGCTCGCTTTTGAAGTGAAAGTCCAGCTGAATATATATTATTAAGTTATTTGATTATTTTCACATTGTGGCAGTTTTTATTGTGCGTTTACATAGATGTTAATAAACCTTAAGTATATTACAGTTCAGAAATGGTGAAGATGCATCGCATCCTATGCTGGGACGTTACTGCAACAGCAGACGACCCGAAGGTCCGATCGTATCATCAGGGCCAAAAATGGTTGTACAGTTCCATTCGAATCAATCTATCAACGGAAAGGGATTTAAAATTTATTATTCTGCTGGTACACTTTAATTTTAGTCCATACAATCTATGACTTTGATTATAGGTTACATTTAGTAACATCAATTGCTATCATTGCCAGCATGACTTGCTCTTGAACTTGGTGTCCCATTGAATTGATTTACCTGAGGTTTCCGATTACGGTTTCCTTCCTTAGCTATTTGAAGATTAAATCACTAGTAAGCTATTTTTAACTAGGTCAAAAAAATCAGTCTCTGTGAATTTAAAAATTAATTCTTTTTTCAGCATGCGAAAAGCATTTTACATCACTGAATGGAACCATTCAAAGTCCTAATTATCCGAATGGCAGTATCCACCCATTTAAATGTACCTATGTTATTGATGCTGAAAAAACGAAAGCGATACGACTGAAATTCAATTTCATTGGATTGAATGCAGATGTTAAGACATGCTTTTATGATGTCACCAAACATGATCTATTGGAAGATTACGTCGAAGTCAGTTTGCTCACAAGTTGGATGAATTTATTTGTATAAAAATACTCAGGCAGGAATTTAAGTACAGATTAAGGAAAAACCGAATTGAAATAAATTCTAAGGAAGATGATAAGAAAATGAAGATAAGTTTTTTATACAGGTGATCTTTATTTGTATAAAAAAACGAAAATTGGTTGTCTTTTCTTCTCCATAGTTTCATCCTTATTCTTAATCGTTCCGAATTTTTTTTAGACCGAGTTATAGCTAATTGTTAGGTAGGCATAGAACGATGCAAATGCAATTAACATATGGGAAAAAGAAAAACTGAATAAAATAATAACTTTCTTTAAAAGTTGGCAGCAAAGAAAATAACATTGTTCTGGATTACCTAGATCAGGACTAAAAATTTCAGATCCCCAATTTTTATGGCTAAAATTAAAAACTTTTGATTAATTTAAGTAATGATGAGGATTTTGTCGTCTGTAGATGCTTCATATGAATTGGATGTCGATAGATTCTTTATAATGGGTTCAAGTTATTTATTTGAAGTACTTAGAAAAACTAAAATTTACATGCTAAAATTTTATTGTATCCTCCAATTATTCATAAATTTTTAAAACATTTAGTTCTCGGGTGGCCATGATTCACATGATCAGATCAATAAACGATACGTTTGCGCTCGATATCCCTTCGTCGCACCTGACGGAGAAATGGTATATAAATATATATTTTTTTTCATGTTTTGTTTTTTACTACTTTCTTAGCATGCATAACCATCAATTTTTTAGGTGGCAAGTGCTTCAAGGCCACTAAGTATCACACTGAGTTCAAGCGGTATTGCCAATAAGGGCATATTTTTCTTATACGAACAGTTTGACGTAGGTAAGCTATTTCCACTTCAAGCGTTAAATTTATTTATAAATTTAACTTTTATACAATACTTTTATACAATTCAAAATGAGGATCCATTCAATCTATTTTCTTCTTTATTGCAGGTTGTGGTGGAGTATTTGAAGGAGAATCAGGCCAAATAACAAGTCCGAACTACCCAGAAAAATATTTGGCGCACATGTACTGTATATATGTGATTAACACATTGGTATTCTTATTTGCTTCAATTTTTGAAATATGATTGAATATTTCAGATAAACTTCTCGAAAAATTAATATTTAATGCATTTAAAGGATAAACGGATTCGGCTAACATTTGAAGTATTTGAATTAGAGGTTGTACCGAATCGAGAAGATTGCTCCTTTGATAGTATCGAAATTTATGATACCTACGTAAATGATAATGACCATAGCAAATTACATGGAAGGTATGCAAACTTTTGCAGAAAATTAAACAGTGATTAAAAGCTGATTTAGCTAACCTAGAAATATAATCAGATTTTTTTTTCGGATAAATTGATAGAACTTAGTATCTTTCGATCTCTACTCAGGAAATAATTCTTTTGAGATTCTGTGGCACACTACTTCCGCCTCCAATTTTATCTACTGGAAGTCGGTTAACTGTTGTATTCAAAAGCGATCGTTCAGTAAATGGCGCTGGTTTTATGGCCAAATGGCAAGCTGTTGATGATAAGGTATGGTAATTTTGTGTGGTTCACATGTTTTTCATTCTTTTTCCTATTTATTTCTTAAAATTTCCTCTTCTTGATAAATCATAGAATCCGAAATTATTTAGTAAAGTAAATCAGTTCAATTTTATCTATTGATTGCGCAACATTTTGATATTTATAGACTGATTGCCATAGAACATATACGTCCACAAGCGGTAGAATCATAATTCACGCTGAGGCAGAGATGAAGTTTATGCAATGTGACTATCAGATTGCGGTAGGTCATTTCAAACTGTTTTTGGAAACTGTATTTTCATTTTAACAAATATCAGTATAATAAATTTTTTTCTTTTTTTGGGTTACTTGTCTCTGCAATTACAGTTGCAATCCTCGAAAAGGATTCTTCTTCTATTTGAAAATATGTCAGCCCCTTGCGATGAAGGAACATTAATGTTGAGGTAATTAAATAATTAATCAAAAGCAAAAATCATTTGTGGAGACTGTTTTGAAAATTGCTATTATAAGTTTGTATTTTTTTGTCTAAGAATTTATCCCAAATCTTAAAAAACAAGCTAATTACCATGAAATTTTTTCTTATGTTCATTATCATTATTTAAGAAATGGAGTAAATGAACAATCGCCTGGTTTTGCCGGACTTTTCCGCGATTCCGAAGTATGTGATGATCATCCTGTTAGAGAATTACGCTCTCAAGGCAATAGCGTTTTCATGCGTTTAACGACAAGAAATGCGCCATTAGTGATGTTTACCATTTACTACCAGCAAATTGATTCTGGCTAGTTTACTGTTTTATTCGATATTTTTGGAAAAAATTTTATTTGATATTTTGGGATATTTCTTTGGATATTGGCTTGAGTAAGCTCAATTGAAGTATTCTGTTCTTTTAAAATAATATAAAGGAGGAAATTTTGCAGATTGTGGAGGACGATTGGATGGTTTTAATGGTGCCTTATCAGCTCCACAATATCCGCTGAAAGATTCGCGAACTCTGAACTGTGATTGGCATATCCACGTTGCTGCAGGTTCTAATATACATTAGAAGAAAAAAAAAACTATTTTGAATGTTTGATAGTGTTACATATAGTTTGCAGGTAATCGAATCCGCTTCACCATTACAGCGCTTGATGATTTGAATTCAGCTGATTCCAATGGCTTTTGTTCATCATTTGCTCCAAATTATATTGATGTATGTTGTACCTACTTTTTCCGGGGGCAGCTGCTGTATTGTAATACGATTGACAAAAAATTTTCCCGAAATTTTAATTATATTTTGACAGAAAAATAGCTATCCTTTAAAGGAAAAATCGAATTTGGAAAATTATTATAATCAGACTAATAATATATTACTAATTAATAATATATTAAGATTGCTGAAGGTTCCTCAGTATCTGCACGTATACTAAGGCGTTATTGCAAGAAAGACATTTCATTGTCATCTATTGATTCCGAGAAAAACGAATTAACAATTCGATATCGTCAACATGGTGGAACCCATTTTGGTTCACTTTTTGGATTTCTTGCACATTACACCACTGGTTAGATTTCTAAAATCACTCATTAGATTCATTTTTAACTAACATATCTATCCTGAATTAATTTTATGTTAATCGTTTTGGATGTCTTTTGTTTTAACAAAGGTGCATTTACAAGACAATATTATCAATAAAATTTTTGATTTAATTGAGATGAGATTGGTTATATTACAGTATGCAATGGAATCTTGCTGTTCGGCCAACATGGTGTTCTTCAAAGTCCAGGTTATCCAGATCGAACTCTTGAAAATCGTTTTTGTAAATGGCGTATACAAACAACGAAAGGAAATCGGATCCGATTGATATTCCATTTTTTTAGAATTGCAGAATCAAATACTCATTTCACACCATTTTGTTATATCAATTATCTTGAAGTAAGCTTTTCATTCAATTTCAAATTTCCAAGAATATTTCACCAAAATTAAAGCACTAAGCTTCTTTATAAGCCTGATCTAGCTTTCTCAAATTATTAAGAAAGAGATGAAACTAGAATTCAAAAAACTGAAAACTGAAATTAATTGATTCTTAGAATTTTTTATTGGTTTCTTAGATAATGATAGTTTATTTACTAAACGAATTAATTCAGCGTTTGAACTATTTTTCTATGTCTCGACGCTTTCTGAATCATTTTATTGAGTTATATAGTTAAGAAATGTATTTGGATTTCAGTTTCACATTATCACTAAGTGAAATTAGACCTGATAAGGTGTTACACAAATTTGAAGAATGGAGAACTATTATTAGGAAAAATCTTTTATGTCTTTTAATCTTTTAATCTTTTATGTGAAGAATGGAGAACTATTAGGAAAAAATCTTAGAAATTGAAAGATTATACGTTTAATTATCATTTTCTAGTTTGATGAAAATCAAATACTGGAATCCTCTGTTACAATCGACAATCAGCAGAGCCACACAAAAACAATGCAAAGATTCTGTGATCATATTGGCAAACCAGTTTGGATTTTGACAAAAAATGAAGTGGTTGATATTACATTTTCTTCGAAAACTGAACCCGAGAATCATTTCTGGCTTTCATGGTCAAATGAAGGTACATTAAAAATCAAATGTCGATATAATTAATAATGATGTTAATTTACACATCTGTAAAGTATTTATAATACAAAATGCTACACTGGTTCAATTTATATTCTGTTATTCAGCATCAAGATCCCTAGGTAGTGTAAGTATTCAAATCAGGACGACGGAATAGCTGAAAACAATTTTGTTTGGGTCATTGCAAACCTTTTTAGGTTGTGGTGGTGACATTATTTCACCAACAACTGTAATTATTGATATCGGAAAACTAGTAAACAATTCAAAAATTTACGAATGTACGTGGAAAATAGTTGCACCTATCGGAATGCGAGTACTATTTCGTATCGAGAAACTGTCTGTGTTTAAAATTACCGAAGGCTGCACTGGAAATGATGGCGAACAGTTTAGCGGCCTTGCTGTAAGTACAACCAACAATATTTTTTAATTAGTAGGACAAAAATTTGATGAGTCCAAAAAAAAATGTTAAGTTGAGAAAGCAGATTGAAAAATAGAGGAGAAAAAGCGAGGAGGAATACGAAATGTTGAAAATTTATCACCATATTATATTACAGAGAATTCCGGAGTTAAGCTTTTTTAAAAAAATTTTTAACCGTTTAAATTTATTGAAATTAATTTACAAAATTGAATTATGTTTCAGTTTTACTCAGGTACAAGTAATGCAACCGGTTTCCCTCAAAAAGTCATTTGTTCGAGTGAGGAGGGGGATAATTATACGTCACATACGAATGAGTTATTTGTAAAATTCAAAATCCCCAGCAGACTAGCCAAACCAGACATGAAAAAACGTATCATGATCGGAAAAGTATCATTCGTATCTGCAAAGGCAGGTGATGAATGTGGAGCTTCTATCGAGAGTAAGGGATTTTTTTTTGGCGTGGTAGCAATAGCCCAGGAAGTTTGACTAAATCAAAAACCGTTTTACACGTTGCAAATAAAACAGCTATACGAGAATTGTGATGTTTCCTTTACCGTTACTATTTTCAAGTGTTTTAAAGTTGAAATACAAATCCCCTAAACGTTTTATTTCTATAGCACTTTAGAGAAAACGGCAAATTTTAAGGAACAATCCTTATTTCATTTTAATATTTTGAGTGTTTTTTTTTTGCAATTGTTAAACGAATGTAAGAGAACGTATTTGACAGTGAAACGAAATGAAACGATTCAATTACACTCACCAAATTACCCAAACCTTTATCCGAAATCAGTTGAGTGTATTTGGTTGATAAAAGCACCGAGTGGCTACTCGATTCGGTTTAATTTAACGCATTACACGGCTTTAAATTATCATCCCCAACGACCAGATATAAAAATATGGCGTCCGAATTTTGCTACAAATATTACGCTTACGTAAGCTTTCCTTATAAAAATATTTCATTATTAACTATTTTTATTGTTAACTTATTTGTTCAGCTAAGGAAATTTCCGAATCGTTTAATTTCACTGATGTTTTGAATACTGTTAATATTCTAACAAGCATTTCAGTTAAATATTTGGTTTCATATTTAATTTCCTCTCTTTATTTATGCTTGTTTAGATGCCAAAACTCGCGAAATATCCTTGAGGGATCGATAACATTTTATGATGGCAATAATACGTATGTTCATTTTTCATATTTTAAAATATATTTTGGTCATTTACTATGCTTAAGTTGCTACAAGCTCACAAGTTTCTGCAATAAATATTAGTTTCACCAATAAAAAAAATTTTATCTAATTAATAATTTATAAAATTATGTCTAGTTAATTTTCCACTTCGTAGTAAACTAAAAATATTAAAATTTTATTATTCAAAATAAATTTACAGTAATGTGGAAATATTGGAACGTTTTTGTCACAACTTGAAGCAGCCGGAAGTTCTTACGTCAACAACCGAAGAGGTTGCAAATTTCTACAGATTTATATCTTGTATGCTAATGAGATTTTTGAGCGCAAAACGAGTGTATTTTAGGCGCTGGTCGCATTCCAAGGTGGCCCTTACGAACGGATGTATTTATCGGGAGACGATGAACGCGCTCATAATATCGGCTTTGTGTTATATATATCTTTAGCGTGTGGTGGTACGCTGTATGCCGAGAATGAACTCAAAACATTCCAAATACATGCTGTCGGAGAGGACGAATGCCAATTTCTTATCAGAGCTAAAGGTTTCACATCTGAAAAATTAAAATCAAATCGTAATATTAGTTTTATTTAATATGATATGCTGATATGATGTGCTTTGAAATCTAATTTTCTTTCAGATGGACAACGCGTATACCTTCGTCTTGATCAGTTACGTTTTAGCAAGCGTAAAACTTTGAAAGCACTCGATAAATCAAGAGCTACCGTTTTCGTTTATGACGGCGCGCAAGAGGATGCATCCGCTCTTGGAATGCAAGTTCTTCTATATTCTCTTTTTGTTGCACTCTTCAGGATTTTTATTATTTGAGGTTTTTCTTGATTAAAATAAAAATTTTTTTGAATGGCAAAGCGAGATCAGTTATAAAATAATAAATCTGGTCATTGTTTATGTAATGAAATACGAAAATTTTCTGATCGTTCATGTAGATGCGATAGTCTTTTTGAAATTAAATAGTTCATTAAAGATAGTAAAAAGTATGGAAAATGTTTATCTAACGATTTTTACTGCGTATTAAATTATCATAAATTAGCCAATAAAATTTATCCATTGGTATTACTAATAATTTTAACGATTTCTGTACATGAAAAAAAAGTTCAATTTGACTCTTATTATCAAAAGTCCTTTCCTTATTTGCATTTTTAAATTATTTTTTAAGAGAATTATAGCGATGGGTACAGGTGTTGCAAGTTATTATATGATTTTAGCTGCCATGAAAATAAGAATACAATATAAATATTAAGGAATCTGATTTGTAGTACTTTTTTGATAAAGAACTTCATGATTGAGTTTTGTTCCTGTTTTATTAAATTTGATTGAAATTAATGTAAAAGTTCTTTTGCGTATTTTAAGGTATCATCTTGAATGCAACCCTTCAATCTCAAAACAAATATCACTTGCCTGTACTAATCGTGAATTACGCTCAACAGGCAGTGTTCTCAAAGTGCATTTAAAAGGACTGAATACAATGCATTTAGAACACATTCACTTCTCTTATTCTACACAAATCGAAAGTTCGTTTCTTTTAATCTCGCATCTTTTAAGGCAATATTTGTTGCTTATTGAAAATTAGATAAAAACTGAAAAGTCTTTTAGGTTGTGGTGGTATCATTCATTCGATAGCTGGAATTATTTATTATCCATTCATTGAAAATGATTTTGAATGTGAATGGTTCATAAATAATACAGAAGGAAACAAAGTGGAGCTCGAAATTTTGTATTTTTTTCCTTTTCTTTACTCATTAATATTTCTTTTATTTAGTTTATTTTTATATTATTATTGTTTACTTCACATATTTTTAGTATTGCCTTTGGTAAATTATATAACTCTAACCAAACGAGCTTTGATTCTTACAAGAAAAAATTAGATTTAAAAACAAGAGTCGGAAGTTTTGAGGAGAAATCTAAATTTTTTCAGAAGGTCCAGCAAAATTTGATTTTTCAGTAAACTGAAATTACCTTTTTCGGAATATTGTGCAGAATCCTACTTGGAGATACGCGAAAGCAATAGTAGCGGGAGAATTGTGACAAGAGCTTGTTCTTTTGAAGATGTCACGCCAACGATAATTGTAAGTTAATTTTTCAAGTTCAAGTTTTATTTTCAGAAAAAAATGTTTCGCATGAATTACTTATTTGAAAAATTGTGACACTTTCAGCTAAAGCTTTCAAATAATATTACAAATCAAACCTTCCACTTTATGTCCAATCCTTCACCAACATTTCCCATTCATACAACTACTGGTTTAATTTACTTTATTACCTCTTGCACAAATCACTTCAACTCTTCAACTCAATGTCTCCTTATCTTCTCTCCCTTGTAATCCCTTCTGTAACGCTATTGAAAAATGGCTTTATTAAAATGCTTCACCTTTCATTCTTTGCTAGTAAACGACAAAGATGTAGAAAGTTGTAAATTCTCAAACATCCTAATTTTTAATTAAAGCCGATAAGTGAATTCCACACTGTGAATGCTATATTATTTGAAATACCGTGATATTAATATATTTTAGAGTCGAGCATTTTGGATAAGATTGAGATATAGTGGCAGTGAAGATGACAGTAGTGACATCGAGCCACTAAAACCGGAATTAATGATTAAATTTAAAAAGGGTATCGTTTATATTTTGAGAATTATGTTTATCAATGTTATTGGAGAGCCTTTATATCCTTTGTATTTGACTATTTACCTGATGCATACCTATCTCAACGTTACCATGAAGAATCCATCATCTTGTATGACTGAGTATTGGAATACGTTATGTCACAATTATAACGTAATACTGAAATTTAATAGTCTTTTTTCAGAATTTCTCCCAAATCTAGCAGTAATGTTATTTCAAAACATAACTATTCAAAGGATAATTTAATAATCTGATTATAACATAATTATTTAAGGAATGATACTTAAGATAGATGTGTAATAATTGGTTTTGCTTAAAATCCATTGAATAAAATGCATAGAAGTCAAAATAGTTGTTATGAACGTGCAATGGCTAGTTTTGTAGTGTTTGGCGGCGTGACAAATGACGCAACAGTAAGTTCACCTTTAACCGAAGATTGGCAGTCTATGAATTTTGCACCACTGGAATGGACACTAATTGGTGAGGACGATCACTGGTTAAGAATTTCAATCAAAAATATTGAAATACCGGATGAGCGAGGTGAAAATAACATGGATATCGAGCAAAGGGATAGTTTGAAAGGACTTGTTGTAAGTAATTTAATATTTTTGATAAAGTTCACAATTTCAGGTGTATGCTATATTTTTATATAATTTCAATTTCTGATAAATGAAATGGAACTTCAATATCTTCGCTCCAGTGCTGCTTAAACTGATTTTTTACATTCGATAACTATAGATAATTTGAAGAAACATTACAGTTCAATGAAGGGATTTGCATGTTGAGCGGTGAGAACGATGGATGTGGACGAGTGGAATTTGTCCATGCGGGATATACACCACCAAATGGTATTAGAGCAAATTTAGTTTTATCAAAATTGCTTCGCTTAAGGATCTAATTTGAATGTTTAATTTATTATCAAAGCTTTCAGATTTCTTCATTAAATCACATTTGGCCACGGTTTTATTTAATGCACCGCCGGGAAGCTCATTTCGATTTATTTGGGAAAATATCCCAATTGCTATAGCTAATGCTTCACTTTCAAAAACAAATCATTCTATTACTGGGGGCTCAATGCATGGTAATTTTTTAATTCTAAGAATAGCTACATTGAACTATCTGGACAAGAAACCAAATCTTTTTTACTCCTTACTTTGAAATAAGCATAGTCCTTTAATTCGAAGTACTCATTTAAAAAATACCGATTTTTCAAATATCTCTAATCGGAAATAATTTATCAATGTTTTCAAAATGCACTATTACAGAATTCACTTGCGGTGGGACCCTTACGGCAACATTTGATTCGCAATATCTTACAAATCCAGGTGGGATGTCTATGGATGGTAAATTCACAACTGTACTTCCTCTCACATCAACTATACAAGCTTGGCGATCTATTAATATGTTTCGTGTCTCGAGATGTCAGTTTGCTATTTCAATTTCTATTCACACGTTTATATATTATTACAAAAATTTCGATATTGTATTTAGAATACTCACATTCTGCAATCTGTGACAGAATATGAAATAGAACATAAATGTGATAGAATATGAATGTATGTCAAGTAAAGTATTTTATAGCTATCTTAATCTATTTCATATTTTCTATATTTTCTAATTTTGTTATTGAAGTTAGTTTTACATATTTCTTATAACAATAAATTAATTATAATTTGATTTTATAAGTTTCAACTAATATAGGGCATGGAGGTTACGCGAATAACTTAAAATGTCGATGGACAATAATCCGGCCAATATTTGCTGGTGTTATGCTTAAAATAATTTCAATGGATCTTGAGGAACATGTTGATTGTCGTTTTGACTATGTTGCTATTTCATCAGATCTAGGCGGTGTTAGTTATGAGGATGGACAACTTGTGTAAGTTTTGATACTTTTTATTAAAGTGATTATTGAAAAATTCTTGGATTCCTCTAAGGATTTTGTGCGATGATTTGCAGTGGTGATGTCGCTAAATTTTGCAAGCACAAAGATGTGGGAACGGAAGAATTATTCAGCTCGGAAGAGGCAGTTACAATTTTTTTCGTGACGGATCGGAATAGAGGTGGTCGAGGATTTGTCATTGAGTACAGGCTGAGTAAGTTTAAAATTATCCAATTGCACTTTTAATCGGAATTTTTTTTCCAACTAAAAATGCAACTTTTCCTAGTATAAGTATACATTCAGTTCTGGTATTTCAGTTAATATACTCCTACATTCTCTTCATTCGTTTCGCATTCAATTTATTTGAAATGTATTTTTGAATGTATTTTCTTTGTTATTTAGGAGTATCCCTATCATGCTCTTGCAGAACTTTCATCACCTCTTAATAATTTTTGTTATAATTTTACAAATCAAATTAACTGTGAGAATTTGCGATTAATTTTAATTCTTTTTTGCCTGATAAAAATTGCTTATTCACTGAATATGTTTCAGTTTGCCAGTCATTTGATTACATACCAACATCTTTGGGTGTTTTTAACAAGATCATACAAAGTCCAAATTATCCCAATGAATACGGTAACAATTTGTCATGCTCTTGGTCGATCATGCTAGAAAGTAGTCGACCAATTTTGGCTAAATTTCTTACTATGGATATTGAGAACAGCCCGTTGTGCAAAAAAGATGGCATCGTTGTGGTAAAACTTGATGTTCTACTAATCAATTTTCATTACGATGAATGTAGAAATTCTCTTTCATGATTTTTATAGTTAAAAAACTTTATTGTTATTTTTTTATATTTATTCGTTTTCTTGAATTTCTTATAAAACTAAACCTTTCCAGCACTCCAATCCAATCTATATGGATGGAACGGCTAATAATAAATTATGTGGTAATCTATCTGAATGGAATAAAACGTTCCCAAATGGAAGAGTTTTTATTGGCTTCACGACTGATTCAAATATTGTTGGAAAAGTTATTTTTTGTTTATATTTGCTATTTTCATCACTTTACTTTAACATATTTATATTCTTTTGATCAAATTCTCATTTCTTTTGATTTAAACTTTACTCTTTATTTCAAATATTAAAAATATGTTTGCGTTTCTGAATTGTATTGTGATATCTTAAATCCACAAATACAGGGCTTCAAATTGCAACTGACAGAACAAATTTATGACTGTAGTTCAGACGGACTTATATTAACTGAAGGCGATCCTCCAAAAGTACTCAGTTCACCAGGATTTCCAAGAAGTATGTAGATATATTCTGTATTAAAAGTAAATTTTAATTCAAATTTAAAATAGCTTTTTTTTTGAAAAATACTGTTGGAAAACCATGGTGGAATATTTAAAAAAATTATTTTGCAGCATCACCAAATTCTTTGGATTGCTTTTGGACAATCAGCGCATCCAGCGGCCATCGCATAAAATTTACCGTTGACCCAATCAGTTTCAATCTTGAAGACAGTTCCATGGAAGATGAGTATGTATATCGAACAGGAGATTTCTAAATTTTACTAAAATTAATTAATTAATATAGTCTCAAGGTAGTGACAATGCTTTACCTCCCAAAAATTGTTTTTGAATTTCAAATTTCATCAAACGATTGACAAAAATTGCAGGTGTTCTACCAATTACTTGGAAATAAGGGATGGGCCTTCAAAATTATCACCTGTAGTTGGGCGATACTGTGGAAAAGAACCACCAAGTACTATATTCAGCACCGGATCCTATCTAAACATTCACTATCAAACAGATTCATTTGCACATTTTTCGGGCTGGAATGCTACTTATGAAATTGGTACAATTTTTTTAAAAAAATTTTTACAAAACCCTTTTAAAGTTCATCAGGGCTAGGATCTTGACGCTTATATTAAAATAATTACGGTGAGGATTGAATTAAAATTTTAGGAATTTTGAATTAGTATTTCTTTTTCCGAAATTGTAATTAATCTTTTTAATATTAATACTAACTTTTGTTAGATTGTTTTAGTGATTTCTTGTTTGCTTTGCTTTCAGCATCATGTGGAGGTAGTGTTGTTATTCCTATGAATGGAAATCGTGTGATTACTAGTCCAAATTATCCTGAACCCTATCCAAGTCAAACTACCTGTGATTGGACTATAGTGGCTCCGCGAGGACATTACGTGAATGCAACGTAACAATTTAAACACGTGGTTTAGTGTTAATTTATGAGGATATTTTTGAATTATAATTAAATCATAATTTATGTTTTAAATCATCATGATTTAATCTGTAGGTTCGATCACCTGTGGATTTTATTTACTGAAAATTGCACGGAGGACAGTGTTGCTCTGCGAGAACGAGATAATACTGGTAAATGTTATTTGCCTTATTTAAATAGTGTTCCTATTATAATATTAAGTTTTGTTGTTATATTTGTGAATTCATTTTCTTTAAAACAAAATAGAAATATATAGGCTTCTAGACATTTTATATATTTAACAATTTAATTTTATACATTCTGAAACCAACATGTGTATCGAACGCGGTACGTGGTAAACATTTCACATCAACTCAAAATATTATGGTTGTTTCATTCCGATCAAACAATACTGTGGGCCGATCGAGTCGTTTGTTTTGTTTGGAAAAGAAATGTGGTTTCCATCTTAGTTTAGTTCTCAGCAAAATAGGTATTGAATTCTATTCATTTTTTTTTTTTGCGCTAACATCTATAAACATTGATTATCAATTTTTTTTTTCTTACAGAATGTGGAGGAGATATAAGTGATAATTCTGGCTACATTACCACTCCCGGTTATCCGGATCAGCTTCAGGAGCATATCATATGTGACTGGGTATTCCGAGCAGGAATTGGTTTTCGTTATGTTTTAGATTTTTCATTCGTCAAGCACGAGGTAAACTCTCAAGAGATCAATAGATGGTGATTTAATAAAACTTCAGACGTTAAAATGTTTGTAATAGAAGTAAAACTATTTTGCGTAAAGCTTCTTTTCCTGTCTTGCGAAAACTATAAGCAAATGATTGTTTCTTTAACTGCTTAACTGTAATTACTCCTTTATCATTCATTTCTATTTTTTTTTCATTTCCATGATTTTTCATTTCTAACTTTATTTCACTTCAGTTTCATGTTTCAAAAAAGCACATATTCGTACATATTTTACTGCACATATTCAATGTACATTTTCTTTTAAGAATTTCTATCAGACTACATACAACGAAGTTGGATGTTATCCGGATATCTATATTGCTAATGGTTTGAATAGGCTGGTAGATTACTATGGTTTTGTGGATCGTATTTTTTGTTCTAATGAAACACGATTTGTATCGACAGCAGATTTGATCACTATGCGTTATAATGATCGAGCCGCTATGTATGAGAAACAGAATATGCTGGAACGTGGAATATCGTTTGAGAAAATTTATGCTCCATTCCGAATCTCCTATTTCAAGGTATTGTTCTATTATTAACATCGTACAGCTTATAATGTAAGTATATTGCATCAATAGTTAAAAATTAATTGGCAGACTGAAATCTTTGTTATTTTGACTGCTTTATAATGCGCAAATTCAATATCTTGTTGTATGTCTTAAGTTTTTGATAATATTACTTTAATGCTACTGTTCACTTCTTCGAATTCGTCAATTTTGAAGTCCATCAAAATCCGTCATTGCTGCTACATTGGTTCATTTTCCTGAAATATCAAGGAGGGAAATAGTGACAAACCGTTGAGCACATAAACTTAATAAAATATATTAACTGTTATTATCTTATTTTGCGCATTTTTATAAGCAAGTGATTATATTTGGGAAACTAAATTTAGTTTTACGTGCGCATTTTTATTCAGTATTTCACTTTAAGGTACCAGCTGAATTCGATGAAAATGCATGCATATACCACGTTAAAAGGAATGAAACTATTGAATTGAAAGGTGCAAAAGTTTCGAGACATCCAATCGCCACATCACCTGATATCGGTCATTATTCTTTCATGTAAAATGATCAGATATTCTTCATTCTCTTAGATGCTTCTCAAACATTTTGGCGATTATTCAGTCAAAAAGATGGAAATCTTTAAGGAAAGGATTAGTTCATAAATTACGAAATTGATTTTCCCTTTTATATAAAACTCGATAATCTTTATCAGTAATTTCAGACTACTGCCATCTGCTCATAGAACGGCAGTTTCTAGCAGGCACTACGGTATTACGTTTCAAAAATTTTTCAATCTCTGAAAGTTCATTTTGGAAACCTAATAGTAAATGCTTGGATACTGAGAGCTATGTGCTTGTAAAAGGTAATTAATCTTCCCAATCTAAATTATACTTTCCTCTATTTGATATTGACATTAGCATTAACTGAATATATTTAGAAATTTGCGGATACGATGTTTTTGCTTTAATACTCGAAATTTCTGGAAATAATGAAGAATCACGAAATTAATTAATCTTCAGTTTTAATATTCGTAGACATATTTAATTCGTCAATTGTTTAAGAATTTGAAAATTTTCAGCGTCTGATAATGAACCATGGCCTTTCGAAGCACGCTTTTGCGATGGGTCCTTAAAAAAAATTGCTAATTTCACAGTGGCATTGCCACATAGAAGTTTCGACATTCATGTTTTTCAAAGATTGCATTTGTCATCAATCTCGTTCAATCTCACCGTTCAATTCTTACGTAACTTTTGCTATTTGAATGAAATAGAGAAGTTGTTCTGTACTTTATAGGTGATATCTTACTGTGTGTTAATTCAGTCTCTCATTTAAACGACATGAAATTATTTCAGCTTGCGGTGGTTTGATTCAAGGCCCGGAATCGGGTATTTTAATAAGTCCTGGTTTTTATCGAAAGGGGAATAGCACTTATGAGCCTGATACGCAATGTGTTTGGAGTTTGAAAGCTCCCGAGGGACAAATTGTTAAGGTTTGACTAACACTAATAAAAAGTAGAAAGTAGAAAGTAGAAATAAAAAGTAGGAATAAAAAACCATGAAAATTTATATGACAACTATGAGGAAATACGCAGAAATATAGTAAAAATAGAAAAGGATGCAAGATAATTTAATTTAACTCGGTATTCTCTATTAGTAATTTAATCGGTTAAAACTTACTTTAGGGTGTTTATCAAATTGCCGAGTTACTTATTTTTGCTCTAATTTTCAAGCCGTAATATGATATTAGTAAATTGTTCGATAAGTTAAAATTAAAGTGATTATAGATCAAAATAACTGATATGGATTTGGAATACAATGTGGAATGCAAGCACGATTTCTTGAAACTATTTGAAGGTAATTATTTGAAACTATGTATAATGGACATTATATTATATATGATATTAATAATGGGCATTATAATAAAAGGAAGGAAGCTTTTCTACCACTTTCTTTAACGGAAATTGAAATTATTGTCTTAATTTGTAGGGGAACTAATAATTACAATAAAACAGATCAAGAACAGCATATCATCTCTTATTTGAATAATTATCTTTTGAAGGAATTTATTTTAGGAGTTGCATGAAGTGAGTTCTTATTATAGGAGGTGGTACTGATGCATCACTGATACACATATATTGCAATAATCCACAAGATGAACCAATACAAGATCGATTCAAAGAAGTGAAGTCTAGGGGACGATATCTAACACTTTATTTTTTCACTGATAAGTCTATTGAACGAAGGGGCTTTCGTCTGGAATACAGCTTTTCTGGTTTTGAAGATGGTCGGCTTATTTTCTGCTTATATGAGCCATTTTTTAACAACAATATAATATTTGCACATAGATATTTTTGTTTCCTTGAAAAACTTGTTTTTTAGAATGTGGATTTACTACAAATCGTATGACTGGCACTGTTATAAGCCCAAAAAGTCCATACGATTACCCGAATAATGGTTATTGTTTATGGGATATTTCGGTACCACTTGGCTATCATGTGGCATTATACTTTCATCGTTTTGATGTGCAACAGTCGGATGGTTGCAGCAAGGATTATGTTAAGGTTATTCTAAAACTTCAGATTTCATCAGTCAATTTCTTTACAAGTTTTAAAGTAAAATGAAGTATTAATCTCAATGAGACAAAGTGCTTTCGCTTATGAAATTGAGAAACAGTGTTTTTCTGATGGCAAAATAAAGGGCTACAACGCACTGTCATAACACCATTTATGCAACATCGATTTTCTTTGATTTAGTTATAATATTTAGTATTGTTAAATTTTTTATTCTGGATTTGCAATTATTATAGAATTATTATTTCAAACTTTATTTTTATAAAATTTAAATATTTTACTTTAGATAAGTCAGGAACATCACTCAAGAGCTATGGCACCAATTGGGGGTTATTACTTCTTATTCGATCATGAAGAAGAGCTGAAAAAGATTTGTGGGTATGAAACACCTCGTGTGTTACATTCAGAAAGTAATCGTATCAAAATCGAATTCAAGTCGGATGATAAAATAACAGGGAAAGGATTTAATATAACATGGAAATCAGGTTGCGCTTCATATCATCCTATTTTTTTAATAATGACGTCAAATTAGAATACCTTACAAGATACGAAAAATGAACTTACAAAGGTTGAAGTTGTAGGATCATTATAAAATATCAATCAGATATTTCTAAATAAATAGAATATGGGAATAAGTGAAAACGAGTTTTAGTAGCATTTGAAATAGTAACCAAAAAACATTTTAGAATGTGGTACTACGTTTCGACTGAACCATGGTGTGATTACATCACCTCACTATCCCCGTTTTTATCCAAACGAAGACATGGAATGTGATTATTTGATAGAGCCCGAATATGATGGTACACGTATAATCATACTAAAGATTCTTGACCTGGAACTTGACCCATATATTTGTACGTTTGCTCTGTTGTATTCTATTTTAAAGTTTATCGTAAAATTTTTTTCTTTCAAAATCGCCATGAGTACATCAGCGGTGTTAATTGCTATTTCACGTTTGAATTCACTGTGGTGTATATTTCGACGCACTAGTACTTTTCTTTAACCGTAGTGTCAGTTAAAATTTTTGGTTGATAAGCTGAATTTTAAAAAGTGAAAACCATGGAATGTAATTATATGATAAAGCCGAGATGTTATAACATTGATGATTCTTAACTAGAAATCATACAAAAGTTAATGCATGTCTGTAATAAAAAATTTCTCTGTTGGATTATAATACAGTCTTATTTTCTTTTAATTTAAAATTTTCAGATGATTACAATCGACAGCCATGCAACACAGATTTCTTGGAGTTAAGAGATATTTCAGCAAACCGTGTTATTGACACATTTTGTGCGAATCGTGATACTAACGGTGAAATAGCTCCTATATCTATTAAGATAAGTTCTGCGTTTTGCTATAAATAGTTCTCATTTGCTGTAAATGAAATATTGTTAGATTTCCTTTACTTCCAACTGTTACATCTGATATAATTGTGAAAGAGCAAACCGTTGCGAAGAAATTTTCGGTACAAGAAAGTGAATTTCCAAATTTTAGGGACCAGTCGGTGTTCGTTTCGTGTCAAACACATCAGTCTTTGAAGATCTACCTAATCGTCGTAAACATCGCCGTGGTTTTAAAATATCGTATGCTTTGTCAAGTGAATAATTTGAAGATATTATGATTTTCAGAAGATATTGATGTTTAATTTAAAACATGAAAATTGCTTTTAACTAACATCCCATCTGTATCAAAAAAGAATCCTGACGAATAAATTTTTCTGTTTCAATAGAAATGGACCATACCATGCTTCCATCTTTTTAGAAGTAGTAAATGATAGCAGTAGAGGGAAAAAATATTGATATACTCTTTTTTTATCGAAATACTTCAAAAGTTATGCATCATTATCGTTATTTTTTCCTTGCGGAAGAATTTAATTTATAGAATGCGGTGGTGAAATTAATTTTAAAGAAGAGATGGGATTGATGTCAGCAGTTATTTCATCTCCGGGTTTTCCTCTGCCCTATCATCACAATCTTGACTGCGTTTGGAACATATCCGCTCCTGAAAAACGTATTCTTAGCATTAAGTAAGTTATATTTAGAAATTCTTTTTTATTTAAACGAGCAATTTCTGACATATTAATATTGAATATCATTCAGCTTTTGTTATATTTTATCATTTGTTATATTTTCAAATGAAAGAGAGTGGCTTTTATCAACTATTATGTTAGAAATTTTAACTATTCAGTTAACAGCAACGCTATTCAGGAAAGGAAATGATTTACTGAATTGCACTATGTGTACCAATTGTATCTTTTAATGAACTTTTTGGAAGAAGCTCGCATATCATTCTATCATTCAGATGAAGTAATGCATAGAAGTATTAGTTTTTTTCTACCATACTTTAGATACACACATTTGGATTTGGAAGAATCATCCGATTGTTTGTTTGATTTTGTGGAATTCTTTGATGGCTCACAAATTAATAATACAACCAGTATGGGCAAATTTTGTGGCGCAATCGTCCCTTCCATTCAGATGTCTACAACTGGCCGATTCCTGGTTGTAAGATTTTATTCGGACAGAAGCACCAGCAAAGAAGGATTCAGAATTATTGTAACTGCCTCTCTTGGTGCGTTTTTCTTCTTGTCTTCGTTTTTGTGACAACAGAATTCCTTTAAAAAGAAAGGCAATCATTTGATACAAAACAAAACAAAATGTATATTCTGTACTCAGAATATTGGTTCAAGAAGGAAAAGTAACGAACTGATGACGACAATCAATTTTTTTGAAGAAATATTTGGTTTCTATTCAGGCATTACTAGATGTTACTAGATGTTGGAGTCACTGTCATCGAAAATATTTAATCAACTATTTTCAAGTTGTATTTTGAAATTTTGTATATTTAAAAGTAGATATTTGTACTCTTGGGTTTATTAAAAAATTTCTGTTAGTTCAGGTCCAGATGGAGGATGCGGTGGAGTGATAAATATCGGTGACAGTTACGAGCTCACATCACCTTTGAATCCAAAAACAGGCCAGTATTACAATTTTTTGCGCTGTGGTTGGACACTGAAAGCACCGACAGGGAAAATACTGGAAGTACAGCTGAAAGATTTAGAACTGGAAGCTCCTGATACAGAAACAGAACGTTGCTACGATTACATTGCGGTATGAATAGTTGTTATGAATGCCTTAAAAGTTATAGAATCGTTCTACTTTTCCTTCTGAGCACTCCTATGCCAATTTCGTCCTCTAGACTCACTGTCTTAATCCTAATAAAGAATTTCAAATTTTTAGATTTATGATGGCTATAAGACGATATCCCCTATGCTACTATCAAACACATGTAAGATCGTGGGACAACTTCCTTTGATCATGCAAAGTTCTTATCGTACTGTGCACGTTTATTTCGAAACCGATTCCGACAAAACATTCAAAGGATTTACGGTGGCATTCAAAACTATTACAGGCATGGTTTTCAGTTTTGAAAAATAAATTATGCATGTTTTTTTTCTTGCTAAAATTATTACCCGTTTCATTCGTTCATATCAAAAAGTATAGTTAGTTTACAATACTGTTAAGTTTACGTTGCCTTAAATCTGTAATGCTTCCGAATCGTAATCGTGTTATAATCCTTGGTCGCCAGTCGAATTTTATGACATTTCAACTCATTAATTCAAAAAAAAAAAAGAGATTCCCATTTAAATTAAGGCACTTTTAACATTTCATCATTACAGCACCATGTGGTGGTCGGAGAATTGCTGTCACTGAATTTGCTGAATTGCAATATGAAAGTGAAAAAAGTAATATATACGTGTCATTCTTGCCATCACCACGACTATACCATTTTTATTTGTCTTATTAATATATGTTTAATCTTTTTCCTTTATTATACTACCAGCCACTTCTATTATTGGTATATAGTTTTTTTAAAGGAATGGCATATAGTTAAAATCACTAAGCATTATTTGTATATTTGAATTTTGATGTGTTGTAGTAAATATATCTCAGGATACTGGAAATGGCAACAAATGACATATGTATTTATAATAATAACTATAATATCAAACAATAATAATAATAATAATAATAATAATAATAATAATAATAATAATAATATCTATAATATCAAGCAAAGTTCATCAGTCTTGTTAATTTCAGTGCTTACGCGAACATTCCCGAAGCATCAGCGTTGTCGCTGGATAATTTATTCGAAAGAGAGAATGCCTATACAACTTGACTTCAGGTCAGCATTTTACAATATTTTTGCAAACTTTGATAATTTTTGAATTTATTGCCTTCAAGAAAATTGAAGTAATGGGTTTCATTTAATATTCAATTGGTACTTGTATAGTTTGGTTTTACTTTTCAGTCAATTCTCATTTCCTTCTTTAACACCTGATTGTACCGATGAATATATGGAAATACGTGACGCTGGCACGCCTGCTGATTGTCATCATCCTGCTTGTCGTGATACTAGTAATGGACTGCAGACTCTTCGATTATGTGGTAACACACTTCCGGCTGATTTTATTTCAGGAACAAGTGTTGTTCAGGTAAAAACGTTTGACATTTAGAAGTGAAGTATAAGATACCATAACTTATTACTGCATTTGGATTAGGCATTCCCTTAATTACAATAAAATATTGCGAAGTTCTTATTGTTATGACTAAATCGTAACACACACTTAAACGCTAAAATTTGAATTGCTTTCTAATTTTCTTACTAGGAATAATATTTAGTGACTTTAGATAACAACATCTGCAATTCTGCAAAGCGAACACACCACTAAATTTCGCCTGTTTTATCAAATACTTAACTGTTAGTTTTTGTTTTGTCTTCTATTACAAAAATGCACTTGAACTTTATTTTTAAATCTCGAAAATTTCTAAAAATGCTTTAAATTGAAATAATTCTATTAGATATTCATTTCATTTAAGATAGTACATGAGAGAGAGAGCTTTCAAAAGTCATAATACATGATTTGTATTACCAACCAATTTTTACAGCATGTAATCGAACAATCATTACTCAGCAATCAATGACTGGACATATAACAAGTCCAAACTATCCAAATCCTTACGACCATAATTGCTCCTGTTCTACTACTTTAACAGCTTTAACCGGATATCATATATTTTTGGTTTTTAAGGATTTTAAACTGGAAAAAATTCACCGATCGTTTAATGGTCGACTATCTAGCCCTATTCAGGAAATGTTTGTCTTTATTCGCTCCCAGCCAGATCACTTCCTGTTTATTTCTGATTCCTTTAGGTGTAAATTAAGTTTTCGATTGATTTTGACAACTACTAAGTCTGTGTATAGCCGTTTGTGATGATCCTTTGTGAGATGTTAAAAAAAGTTTTCAGGTTAAGCGGTGGACGAAGTTTTGGACCATTTCAAAACGTAATTGATGAATACAGTGGTCTTTACAGCAATGAATTTTGTGAATATGATTATATTGAGGTGAAGTGTTGTTATTCCCCAATATTAAACCTGAAACAAATATGCTGGAGCATAATTATGATTTTAAGAAGCCATTACATTAAAAAGTTCTACCTTTTTTTCCCATTTCACAAAATTTGACGGAACTTTGACTTCGAAATTTGATATTGCTGCATCGTTTTTTCGTAATTCGTCCAAATATTTTCTTAAAGTTTTTGGTATGTTTAACATCTATTAAAATAACATGTTGATTTCATAACACAGATAATTGATTCCTTTGGAAACCGAACAGAACGATATTGCGACTATAAACTACCACCCAGTTTTCTCAGTTCTAGTAATACGTTAGAAATTTATTTCAAAAGCGATAGTACAATGGCATCTGGAGGATATGACGCCTACTATTATACTGTTCGACCACAACCAGGTTAGAATTATGAATTTTACATTTTAATAGCCGTGTAAGATATTAGATTCCACTATTAAATTTAACCCAGAATTTGCAATTAAAAAAGTCATGTTCTTCCTTGTAGAGAGTATATCATTCGTCTACTACGACTTTGGTATCATAAGTGAGCTGCAAGGTGCAGTGACAAATGTTGGCTATCCAGGATATAAGAATCGACAGAGAATGAGGTACTTTATAAAATCTTCAAACAGCCCGAAGATATGATGAATAGCGACTTTCTTCGCAAGTATTTTAAGTCTTCTCGATTTTCCTGCGTCCCCTTTTAGTAATCTCAACTTTGAATTCCACTTTTGCTAAAATGATTCTAACAGTTTAAGAATAATAAATTTATAGATAGGGCACCTCTTCAGTAATGTCAAATTTGAATTCTATTTTTCTTGGTGCCCTAGCTATAAATTGTAATGTAAGTGGATTAAAATGAATATTACATTGTAATGTATCTTGGTATATTAATAATGTTCCGCATTGTCTAATATTGGGGACGGAAATGCTGCCATTTTGTTAATGATGTTATTGACCTTACATTGTTACGCGTCCTTGAAAAACATTATTATAGATGGAGAATCAATCCACCGAATGGCCATAAATGTAAATTAATTCTCTTGACGATGGATTTTGGGAAGAACACTAATGGTGAATGCACTGAAGGTGATCATATGGTGCTCGGTGAGATCAGATCTGAAGGATCAGAGAATACACCACTCAATTACCTCCCATGTAGAGATGCTGTAAGATTTCCTAATTTAATAAGCATAATGTAAACTTAATAATTTCGCAGCTTAAATTAAAAGATAAAATTTTTCTGAATAACTAGACGTAGCGGCCAGAAGCGGGAAAAGAATTAAACTGCGAGTAATATTATGCAAAGTTGGAGAAGGAATTATAAATGTTATGAAAGTTCAACCCGTTTTCTGGCTGGATGCAGCATTAAAAAAAGTTAGAATTGTCGATTAAGTTCTTTTATCTTGTATATCTCAACATAATGAACTTGAAATTTGTTAGATATGAATACAACTGATGGTTTATTTTAGGTGACCTTGCCGAAAGAAATAGCCATCGAGCCCGGTACTTCAGTTCTCCTTGAATTTTATACCGATGGTAATACGACGGATAATGGTGATGGATTCAGAATCGAATGGACTTGCGAGAATTATTACATTATGCAAGTGTGACTTCAGCATTTAAGCCATTTGTTGTGCTCTTTTATGTTTCTTACCATGATATCAAGTTCAAATGTTTTTCAGCTTATTGTTTTTGAATACCTTTTAAAATAATAAAGTTCACAGTGTATCATATGAACGCAATGATGGCAGTAATTTACAATCAATTACACAATCAGGTAAAGTGAGCTGAATCAAAATGTTAAAAAGGAACATTTGTGAAAGAAAAACAGCTGGCATTTGCCTCTCTAGATAATAGCCTGAAATTTATACCTTACACCAACTAAACTGAAGCACCAAATCTTCATCTCAGGAATATCCAATTGGAAAAACAGAACTGATAATAAAATCCGGGGAACGCCACTCCAAGCTATCATCGGAAGATATCATTGAGATGTGTTTGCACAACGAGCAGGTATCACGGTCACGCAGAGATGTGAAGGATGAGGGGCGTGGTTGGGCCTCTTCTCGGTTTCTCGGTGCTTGCAGCATGGATTGTTTTTGTTTTCATCCGGACATGTGGATGATAAATGCATGCGAGAATTACCAATGCTTTGTTCAGAAGCTTTTCATTTTCTCCCTCTTTCTACCCTGCTTCTGTCCTAATCTATTCTATTAGTGTTTTTGGAACATGGTAAATACAGTTCGTTCCCATTCAAAATCAAAATTTCCACTTCTTTCGAATTTGTGTAATTGCTTTGTTGATGGCAGGTTCATCACCATTCCCAACGTTGCCACGTGACAACATTTTTTTGTATCGAATCACTATTTTGATGCTATCGTAATCATTCGGCAGTTTTTCTGCAATGAGTAAAAGCCTTTGCATTGCATAAAATTTTTCTTTTCTTGAAGAGTAAAATTTTTAGAAGTATTAGTAATAACATATTCATCTATATAAGGTCTGGTCCCAAAAATTCATTTCTAGTTTTGTCGGTATTATAAGTTCATTACGATTAAGTAATTGGTTTAGAAACAATAACTGTGTTCACTATCTATCCCCTACAAATTTCGAATGAATTCTTTCGATATTTGCTGTTCGTGACCCAAAAAAATATGTTGTTCCTTTTTCGTGTTCCGGTAGTCACAGGAAACTATTCTTATTACTTCATGTTCATTATTCTTATTGTTTTCATAAAATTTCCATTTGATATGCTACTGGAAGGCATCCGGTTATTGAGAAAATTCTACCGAAAAGATGTCATGAGTTAAAACTACTGTTTCCATGAAAATAAAAGCTTCATGATATAACGTATTTTGCTGAGCAGGTCTACCAGAATAATTTTTGCTTACTTTTGACCATATGTTGCTGGAGAATTTCGCGGTTTATTATGTTTTCACCACTTTTTTCATGATTTAATTGTTGCACTTAATGTTTAGATTATTCGAAGACAAGGATTACTGATTCATCTTACTATACTGAAATTAATCGCTCAATATGTCATTTCCACAAAATACGTCAAATGCAATGCTTGTTGATTTCTTAAAACGTAAGTATCACATAATAAGTAACATATACTGAATATGTTAGCAGCCGCAGTAATTCCAGCTTCAAAGTGTATATCCGCTTCGGTTAAAAAGCTCGTAGTTGAATCTGAGTCGCATACCATCCATTTATATTTATGATGTTACCCTTAACATTATACCTAATTTTGTGATAGGTAGTGAGTGCCTAAATGTGCTATATAGTTTCTTCAGTAGTCTTGGAAGACTAGTATGATCTATGACTAAACTCCTTTTTTGGTTTATATTATCGATCATTTGGTGGATTTGCTTGATTGTCATCTTATTATTTTTGCAGAGGTGGGACATATCACGGATGACAGAGTGGAGGAAGTTATGCTGAGTGTTGATAGAGCTGACTTTTGTCCAAGAAATTCGTATCAGGATTTTCCACAACAAATTGGATATAATGCAACTGTCAGTGCTCCCCATATGGTAAATATTTTATCTTTTATGTATATTTAACTTGCTTAGTTTTAGTGATGTCATACTTTTAGATACTGCAATATATACTATAATTTATACCGTAATTTTAAGTTGTGTTGCCAGTTCAGTTATGAGGAATAAAATTTAGTGGCAACGGCTTTCCAGATCAATTACTTTTGCAGTATCGAAGTGTTAGAATATAAAAGTTGTGTGGCTATTTCTCTAATTTTTTTCTGCAGTTTTCAGCATGCACTGGCTTTGGAACTTTTGAAAGACCACTTAAAGAACGGCAACACGGCACTGGATATTGGTTCCGGTTCTGGTTATTTGACAGTTTGCATGGCACTTATGGTAAGTATTATCGCCCCTCACAATAAGAAGTTAAATATAAGACGCATATGGCTTTAATTTCGTGAAGTTTCCTCTACAACACAAAAAATTTAGCATTACTGAAAAAATTTAGCTTGCAAAACCATAGAATTTAATAATTTTTATTGTCAAATGTTGTGTGAATTGCTAGAAGTTTTTGTTTGTTATTACTTTATTTTATGCTAAAACCAGTTGTTTTTGTAGGTCGGCAGGACAGGAAGAGTGATTGGCATTGATCACATCAAAGAACTTGTAGATCTTTCGATTATTAACATTAATAAGCATCATAGCGATCTGCTTATAGATGGACGGATAACAATGATTACAGGCGATGGTCGTAATGGGTACAGAGCTGGTGCTCCATATACAGCAATTCATGTTGGTGCTGCCGCACCAAAACTTCCTGATGCAGTATGTTAGTTGTCATTTATTCAATTTGCGTGCGAAATTTGCTCTGATTCATTTTATAACTAAATTATTTTTGAAGAAATTATTTTTATTAAGATGATTTTTTTTAGTTGTACTAAGATATCCTATCAGTTTAAAGATCTTAGTTTCGGAAAAAGAAAGTTTTTCTGAATAAGTTCAGTGTTACTTATTATGTATTAATTCCTGTACTGAAGCAAGTTAATGTAACTTATCTATCAGAAAATTAAGGGGATCGATATGCTGGTTAGGTGATTCAATCCGATTACTTCTAACCATTTGAAATATAATAATATAGATATCAAAGATTTAGAAATTTCAGTTAGTGGATCAGCTTGCTCCAGGTGGTCGAATGATCATTCCAGTAGGCGAAGTTTTCAGTGATCAGCATATTTTTAAGATTGACAAAGATTTGAATGGTAATGTAAAAGTTGAAGAATTATTTGGTGTTCTATTTGTTCCCCTAACAGATAGAAAATATCAGCTTGGACGTTTAAAATTCAGGTAGCTTCGGTATGAATTTCATTAGCAGTATATGTTTAATATAGATGATTAGTCTGATTCGGTTTATTAGATAAAATTCATTAGCAGAGAGCGATTCGCGAGGTAAATAGATATTGTCAAAGTTTCATTCTTATTATGTCAAGTTACATGTTCTATGATTCCTGAAAATCCTACGTGTTCTTTTATCCTTTCCAGTTTTATTTTTCATTCAATTCTTCAACCTTGATCTCAGCGTGCAGTTACTGCTTTAATCGAATTATTGTTTACTGATCTACTGGTGCATTAATCATTCACTGATGTATTAATTTATTAAAATTCAGAATCTTATTATATTATTTCTAGTTACTTGTACAATTATTAAGCGGTCTACTTACTTCGTAATTAAAAATCGGTGAATCTGCAAAGTGGTGTATAACTTTTATCAGCTGTAAATAAATCCTATGCTTTTTTTAAGCTTTGTAAGTGAAGTTCATTTGGTCATTATTTCTAAGGATACCACCATTTCACAAATGTTTTTATTACAATTTTTTAACAGAGTAACATTTTCATAGATTTTGTCGAATGTCAAAAAATAAAGATTTCAAAATCTCCTTCTTTCCAGATAACCGGATTGTTAATACAGATACTTTATTTATGAGCAGCAACACATTTGAGATTGAAACATCAAGTTGTTCTGAAGTATTTCTCAGCTAGGACAGCGGTGGACAACGATCTTGAAATCCATCAGGAACCGAAGCTTGAGTTGGTGTATATTAAGGAATTGTTAACATGAGAATGACGGTGATTTGTGAATCCATGAGTCTTTTTTTTACAGCTTACTCTGTCGTGTGACAAATCTATGAAGAGCAGAGATTAAGTAGCATTAGCATCTACTTTTTGAAGCGAAATATGGCATGGCGTTCGCACGGTGAATCAAATGCCTCATTGGTAGAGAATTTACGTAGTTAGTTGTTTGAAGTTATTTTTGAAATGGAATTCGGAAAAAAGGTAAGAAGTTCCAAAGTCGGCTGGTTGTCGACTTTCGTGCTGGAAATCTTTGTGCATCTATGTATTTCATATAAGACTTCTGCATAAAGCATTCCTCGATCTATTGTCGAGATCGTTATGAAGCAGAATGGGAACTTCTATGTTTCGAAGTTTAGTAGTGGGAGGTTTTAGGCGCCATAAAGAGATTTAAAGTTACGAAAAAAAATTCAAACGTAGAAACTGCTATAGACCACAGAAGTACTTGTAGGGAATGGCTTGTTTAAAGATGAACGAGTTAAGATGACAATGTTGAGGGTCGATCGAGCGGATTTTTGTCCTCGAAATCCATATCTGGATAATCCGGAACCGATCGGTTGCAATGCAACAATTAGTGCGCCGCATATGGTTAATTTATCTTTTGTCAGAGTATCAAGTGAATAGTAATGGAAGAAAAAAATCGTACGATAATGACAGTTCATGTTTTCTTCTTAAATATGAGTGATAATAGACGTTTTTTGAGGCAGTGACTGGCCCCTATGATGCAAGGAAAGCCGGTCGTGAATCTCGTTAAACTATTATATGTATTATTTTGTGGTATGAATTGTTCGTAGACTTTATGCTTGTTGAAATCATTTCTATTAATATATTAATACATAATATATTAATACATTGTGTTTTCAGCATGCTGCTGCGCTTGAACGGCTCAAGGATCATTTGACCGAAGGTGATAGAGCACTTGATATCGGTTCCGGTTCCGGTTATTTAACAACATGCATGGCATATATGGTGATGATGTTAATGAACATATAAATTCTCAATTATTAGAATATTTTGATTTAGATTATAGGAATTTATTAACACTTGTGATTTTTTAGGAAGACAAAAGAGGAGAAGTAACTCAGAGGTTCTTTTATACAAGTAGTTAATAATCGTTTTAGGTTAGTATTAATTGTTTTTTTATGTTATATATTGCAATATTTCTTTCTAGGTTGGTGCAAGTGGCAAAGTCGTTGGAGTGGAGCACATTGGAGAGCTGGTGGACTTATCAGTGAGCAATATCAAAAAAAACCACGCAAATTTACTGGAAGGAAGAGTGCTAATGGTTGAAGGTGACGGGCGTAAAGGCTTCCCACAGTACGCGCCTTACAAAGCAATTCATGTCGGAGCTGCCGCTCCCAATGTTCCCGATGAGGTATTTTTACATTTTTATTTGCTGTATCATTCTCACCTGTTGTACAACGAATACAGTTCTTTTTTTTTCATTTCTTTTCTATTTTTGGTGGTCATATCACGTTAACCGAGATGATTTATCGAATTACTATATATTACTATAACTTCATTATTGTACTGATAAATCTTGTATTAGGAAGATATTGATTTATTTGGTCGATGCTTCTTTATTACTAATGAAAAAAGATTTCTCATTTTAGTTATTGAATCAGCTGGCTCCTGGAGGACGAATGTTGATACCGGTTGGTGCAGCACACAGTGATCAACGCTTTTTACAAGTTGATAAAGATGACAAGGGTAAAGTCACGGTGAACGATCTGATGGGTGTAATTTACGTACCGCTCACTAACAAAGAGAATCAAATTGGACGAAATCAATGACAAATTTCCTTTCTCTATAGTTTGGACATATTTTTTTGGTCGACTTAAGTAATTGATGTTAAGTTCTAAAGAGTTTAGATGGATTATGGATGTGGAAAGTGCGATTTAATATAATAATGCTTCTCAAACGTATTGTCAATGAACGACTCATTTGATATCATTAATAGTATTTGCTTTATGAAGGATTTTGACCTGCGATTTATTTATATTATTTCAAAATTCCGGATTACTTTCGGGAAATAGAACGGTGTTATCTCATACGGGTTGACCATAGAAATATCTGTATATATTCATCTATTGCTTATGTCAAGGGTGTTTTTATATTATCGGATATCAATGTAATCTGTGTTAGCTTGTATATATTGTTACGATTTTGCTTTTTCTTCCACGAGTTTGTATAATTGAGATAAGATGACTAACACTACTCAGATTTTCGAGTTACTACCAAGAACAAACTGAAAACTGTATAATTTCATTTTGTGAGTGAAAATGGATCTATAACTTTGATTGGAAAGTTTTTTCAGCTAGGAAACTGTTTTTAGAGATCTTTTAAAAAGTTTACTTTCATCCATTAAGAATTAATGATGTCCATTATCTAGATACATATATTTTTGCAGTTGTAACATTTACTTATATTCGTCTAAATACTAAAAAACACTAGTCATTAGGAAACAAATCATGAAATAGCTGGAATAGCATTCTGATTTCTACATATTTGATTATATTTCTATTGCTTTCTACATGTGTGAAATGTGAAATTCAAGCAGTACATTCGTAATGTTTTTTTATCAGAAGCTGAGTTGGTCATATTACTTGTTCCGGTTTTTTATTATCATGACTGGTTATTCTCGCGAATTTTTTAGTCTTCCGAAGCAGTACCCTTCGCTTTTTCCTTTCTTGGAATTAGATCTCTTTTTGGCCTCGTCCTTTCCTTGCTGAATTATTTGAAATTTGTAGTTGTTTGTATGTGTAGATATTTGCTTGTGAAATCATTTTGAATGTTTTTTCTCAGATATTCTTATATATACAATAATTCCGGGCCCACAGTTCTTGATAATACCTGCTGATAAAAATTTTTCGTCTTATTTCGTCTTCTGAAAACGGAAATTTGCTAACTGATAACTAAATTACTGCTGTGTGCGATCTATAGTTTCTATTCTGTTGGTATTTCGTACCAAATATTCATTAACTAATACTCTTCCTACTTGTTTGAAGTCTTCAGCAGCTCACACTTCTTCACATCTCGATCCGTACAAATACACCGTGGTTATTTTCGCAAGTGAAATATCTGCACATTTTTTATCGTTACATTGGTTACCGTTTCAATATCGCATATAACCTGAGCAACTAATATGTGCTTTTTTAAAGAATTTTGTATAAGCTTTTCAAAATACTTAGAAGGATGTAAGCAAAACGAACACAAGAAGCCAGTAAGTTGCACCAAACAAATTAGATCCATTAACAGTGCATTCATTTTTTGAGTTCACTTTACTACATGCGTGAATATGGAACAACGCAAATGAAATAGAGATCATGAATTGCTTGAACTGGTTTTAGACAGTAGACCACATGGTGCTCAAGGAACCTGTAGGCATTTTGTTGGCAATCTTAAAGGAACTGTTTTAATTAAAATTAGTAACGTGTTTTCCTGAAAACGTGACAAAATCGGTAATAACTTTGTAATCAAGGCAGACAACTGCTAGTAACTCACCAAAACAATTGAGACAGGAAGGGAAATCCAATATGTATTATATTTCCTCCATTTCTTCGTCTTGCTCACACTTCTTCACATCTCGAGGCCGCACAAATACACCGTGGTTATTTTCGCAAGTGAAATATCTGCGCATTTACAATTTACGTAAAAATTTTGCTTAAAATATTAGTGCCATGTGATACTCAAAGATATTTTGAAAGTCGGACTTATAATTCGGAAATGCAGTATTTTTAAAAACCAACATGTAATTAAATTAAAATTTGGGAAGTGAAGATTAATAGTTCGAAAATGGAATAGCTACGGAAATGTAATTCAAAATAGCAAAGATTGTATTGATTTCTTCGCGGGTACAAATTTATACATTACTAAAGAGAGGATTAAAGTATTAACCTTTCACCATTAACACTTCCATCGTGCTTACCAAACGGTTCATCGTATGTGACACCAATCCAATAACCATCTTTAAATTTGGTTAGTCCTATGTAGGACACGATGCCTTTTCTCTCTTGCTGATTCGATATGTGCACCAAACAGCGATCGCCAATCTTGAACAATTATTAATCAAATCTCTCCATTACAGAGTTTTACTTACACTAAAACTTTATTTAATTCATCTATCACATACAATACTGTTATATATATATTAATAAAAACAATTCTCTCCAACATCTACTGAATTGAACGAAATGTAAACAAACATTGAACTGCTTTGCTTCGTTTTCGGCTGAAGCAAGTGCATCATATTTTATTTTCAAACCTTCACGTCGTTTCCAGGCACGTACTGAGTCTGAGCAAAATTGGTGATAACTTCAATGTAAGCAACAATTGTTAAAGTTCTTTGTTTGCTACACGAGCAAAAAATACAAAATTAGATCACCTTCACGCTCATTATATTTTTCCTCAGATATCGTATATTTTTCAATCGCCGAAACATTTTCATAACTGATAGGGTTGCCAGAAGATATGTCCGAAACATGAATTCTCATACCCGAAAACAATGATCATGAAACTTGTCAAAACGAAAAAAAGTTTAAATTTAAAGTCTTTACAACTTTCTCCGGTAAACAGAAAATGGATAAAGAAAGTTACAACAGATATATGTTGAGCGAGCATACCATCAGTTACGCCTAATTTCTCAAGAGTAGAATGATTATCAGTTAATGATGATAGGAATTTCCCATTCTTGTCACGCAGTTCTGTTCGCATACACTCAGTCGAACTACCAACTACTAACACTAATTTTTCCTGAAAAAAAAACTGATGGAAGTTTCAAGGTGAATCCTGCAAAGAATTCCTTAATTCATGGATGCTCAATATCATGCAGGATGAATCTGTATATCACTATGCAATTTAACTGTTTTCGAAACCGTTACAGACAGCAACTGGGATTAGAGTACTTATATAGAACTCCTTACAAAATAAAACGGTTGATCTAAAAATGGAAACAACAAAATCGATTTCATCACAGATATGATCGTCTTCTTCGCGTAGTGCAGCTTCAAAATACTGATTTCTCACAAAAAGAAACGAAGCGAACTTTTAATTCATGAAGGGTCATCGATGCGGGATATCGCTTCTCATATGGATATTGTCGCGAATCGGAAGTGACTGTCAGATTTAGAACTTTAGTTGTCATTATGAGTCCTGAAAAAGATGTGACGTGTGTAATGTTCCTTATGGATTCAACTGTTTTCGAATCACTCTACTCAATAAGCAAGTCGAAAATTGAACGTATTGTAATATTCTTCATTACGACGATTGGAATCAGACACTGGAAGCCTCCCCCTATGCTTTTTGTTTGCCATCAAAAATGAAGATGGAAAAGTCAAGCTGGATGGGTTTCCACAAGAAAAGGTCAACAGGCCAGTGTAACCTCACCATCATGACAATAAAGATCAAACATCGTTGAAATGAAGAGAGCGATAGTGGAAAATGGTTAGTTACATGTAAGGAAGAGAGTAGTGGAAAGGGATAAAGACCACGAAATCCAGTATTAGAAAATATAAGTTAACAATTGTGCGAAGAGTTCCGAGAGGCGTCCCTCTCCTTCGTCAATTTCTATATTCAGCTCTTTCCCTGCTACCCCCTCCCCCTCACATACTATCGATCAAACGCGTATTATAAACAGAAGGACAGATGGACTATGGATTTGCTTAGTATGTTCGTGGTATAAGAGTGAGAAATCAGGTCGAGTAGATTAGGAAAAGAACAATTACAGTAGTAACGTATAAGGCAAATGATAAACTAAATTCTTATATGAGGGAAATCATCATCGTCAATATTTACTATTGAAATTGTGGTAGCATCATTATGAGACTACGATATGTATGTCTTCTCTGTAAATATCTTAACCTCTACAGGTAAGAAGGTAAATTTCACTGAAAAGGAAAACAAAAAGAAAAAAGATATAACTGGTGCTTGTCTCTTAATGTTTAACTTTTTGATGTGAAGTTGTAGTTAAGATGAAGTAAGAATGATGTAAATTGCTATGTTGAGACTACGACATTCAATGTCACCCAAAAAGTGAACCTTTAACTATGAACCTATCATCGATTGACAATAGCTTCACAGCGCATTGGTAGCTAAGAGATGTCTAGACCATCCTTGTACAGTAAGGCTTATGTGTCATGAGGAGGAACGGTGTAAAAAGCTTCCGTTCTTCATTTTTAATCCATGTTGTTTGGTTACTAGGGATCCAATATGAGCGGTCAACAGTTTTGAAATTATCTATAAATTTGTAAATGTGCGGAACAGTTTCTTAGACTCGTGATTTTGATGGATTCGTTTGTTGTTTTCCGCTTTTTAATTTGTGAGATGCTTAGAAAGTTATTCTTTTGTATGTGTAGTGTATTATGTAGTGTATCACTGTATTATTTTAGACAGTTCAAATTTCGAATCATTTATTTTTAAAGATACTGCGCTTGTTTTGCGATGTTGAAGGAAGCAGTTGATGACTAGTAGAGAAAGCTTGTAATTATTCTGTCAGATCTGAATGAAACATTTACAGTGGTTGTTAGCATGATGTCATTGTAAACATCGTTTACAGTGGTTGTTATGATGTCACTCTAAACATCGTTGGCGTAATGCAGTGCATTTCCATTTCAAAAAATGTCGTGCCTGTTTATGGCGACCTTTGATCTTATCTTGCTTAGTCTGGGATGACCAATTGAGGTGATGTAGGAAGCAGTGCTCAGTTGATCAAATCTCTTCATACGTTTCTATAGAGACAGTAACATTGCGCTCACAAATCTCCTAAAGCAGATTATGCATTTCGATTTTAACTTGGTATATGCATCGTTCAGAGAGAGGTTCGCTTAAATAGGACAGAATTAAGGATTTGACTTGAATTGGGTTACAAGTGTCTTCTTTTTGAATCGAAGATACTGTCCTTTCAAAATCTCTCTCAGTCTTCACATTATATATCAACAATCGATACGATATTATAGACAAGGTTACATGTAAGCACACAGCAGCTGGCAACCTACAACGATATTGCATTCAATTGTTTATTATATTCCATTAGATGTTATCGTTACTGAAATACGTACATTCATTTCGTCATATCGCGTCATAAAAATAGTAAATAGTACTTTTCTAAGTGAGAACAACATTGCAAAAGGTGGAAATTCGACTCACGCCATAACTCCTTTTAACGAAATCCATTAAAATTGTAGGTTAATTTACGAATGGGAGGATGAACACATACATACACATACACATACGCATACGCATACACACCATTCACACACACACACGCACACACACGCACACACATACACACACACACACACACACACACACATACACATCTCTTTCCCATCCTTCACCCATTTAACTTCCTATTCTTGTTGTTCAGTTCTCTCTTGTCTTAATCACCAACAGCTGTCTTTCATCGCTTATTATCATTCGCGCAACCTCTTTCTGTTGTTTATCACTAATTGCCTTTCTTATCATTCATTTCTCTATCCATATACTTGCTGTAAAAGAATTTATATTTTTGTGTATGGAAGGAAGAATATCGCAGTGCCGGCAAACATGTTCGTGAAAAATCGTTTCTGTATACCTGAAATAGTAATTGAGGATGTTCGTATTATTTGTTAAGCCTTGCGGTCGGTCCCCTGATGCACTTTTGAATTATAATAGGTAGAGAGAAAGAGATAAATGATGTGATTGATAAGCAAAATGGGAGCATATGATATTCATTTCCAATGCTATTGTTGATATTAGTAAGCTAATTTTAATCGTTACGTGTGACGTGGTGAACGGCGTATCAGTCGGTGGATTTCAGTATCCTTTTTGAATAATGACACTTTTGTCGGCTCAGTCTCTTCATCCGGTAACAACGCTTCTTTCATAAGCCATTGACAGCCGTTTATCGAATTGGAGCAGTCCTGATTCATCTGTTTCAAGTTTTGCTCGAAATGGAAAGACGGCTTTTTCGAACTTTGTTTATAAGAAAGGAACATTGTGCGTTCTTGGTTGCCACGAATAGGTGAATTACCCGAATCTAGGAACTCTGACTGATATTCAGTCATGCTTTTTTTTGTTTACAGTGTGGATGAGCCTGTATTTGAAATGGACTCGGAAGATAACTACTCGGACAATTCGTCCATCCATTCTGATGGATCCTCCAGTTTTGATGCAAGGTTTCAATTTTTTCCAGTTTTGATGATTTCTTTCAAATTTATGAATTTGGATGGATCGAAATAGTCGTTTTAGCTATTCATATATTCACCGAGCTCTTTTTCAGCGCAGCTTTACTATTTATGAACGAGTCGGTTAGTTTAAATGAACGCCGGCAGGCGATTCTTGACCTTTCGATCTCTAAAATTCAGACGATGAACGCGTCGAACGTTGGAATATCGTTGCGCAAGCCACTTCTTATCTACAATATGATGAAATCTCTGCAGGTTCATTTTTCTATGCGATTTATATGGTGTTTTTTGATATTCAATATTCGGGGGAAAATTCCAGGTAGGGAACGATTTGCAATTATTTGGTTAGATACGATGTTTTGCTTCACTCAGTTCAGGTTTCGTTTTGAATAGCTGCTTCGGCTTGAAGCAACTATTCAAAAAGGTTTCAGTATTAAGTTGGAATCACTATCCATCACTAAAAATTTGTTACTTATAGCGAGATCTTGATGCATGTGACGTTTTTGTGTGCGACAGTCTGAGAGAGAGAGAAAATGTGATAATCGATAATAATGTGGAAATGCTGGAAACGAGTGAATTTGGAGAAGGAAACTGGAAACAACCGATCTCAGATTTCAACTGTAATATGAGCAGCGACAATAATCCATGTAATCAGCATCTGGATTATGATTGGCCATGGGGTACCCTGGTTAATACAAGTAAGGATCCGATGCAGGTAAAATATTGTTCATTCATGTTTCTTTTGAAATTTCGCTTAAGTGGGTTTGCAATCATTGTTATGGGCTACGCTTATGATTAACTTATATTGGAAAATAAATCGGTACAGTGAATTCTTTTTAAAAAATGAAAATTACTTTTTCGTCCATTGTTTTTTAACAAATTTTATTTTGCAGTGAGACTTCATATACTAAAAAAGACATATTTGTTTACTTATACGAAGTCTTTATAATTTCCTGACAAAACTAGTTGATAAGTGTTGAAATGTTCAATAATTCTGGCATAAAAATAGCTGATATATGAAGCAAAGAGACTGTGATATACCATTCAAAATTTAGATGACTTTCTCCTTTATTTAAACGGCATTATTGGATGGTATTTGATAAAATAGTTTTTCATTAAATAGAGAAGCTTTAGGACTTGATGTGTAAGTTAGAAAGATAAGAGGAGGGAAGAGGAAGAAAGAAAAAATAGAGAGAGGAAGTACCACAGCAAAGCATGAATTGGCATAAACACTTCTAGCTTCTGATTGCTACGTTTAATCATCAGTGTCTATTCTTTCTCCATATTATGATTAAATAACTCTTCACGACACGTCGAATAAAGGAAATTTGCTCCCTGTAAATTTGAAAATGGCATTTGATAATCAGACAGTCAACTAAAGGCATTGTAAATTTCTCTTCCTTTTTTTCTTTCCTTAAGATTCTAAAATATGAAAAATTTTATTCAGAATTTAGCGCTACAGTATGAATTGGGTATATTATTAAAAATGAGTAAATTTAGGGTTCGGAAAAACGTGATAATGATAACTTATTTACCTTAACGAACAACAACGACTTGTTCAGTGCGGAAAGCATCTGGAACAATTCGGATTCGACAGATTCATCTGCATTCGTCGACGATTATTTGGGAATGTTGTGTGCTTGGGAAGATGAGAATTACAACCCGCTCACAAACTGCAATCTCACGCGAGCGGAAATAATGAATATGTTTCACTTGCCTTCATGTCATCTGAACAATCAGTTAGTCTCTCAGGCCTAAATTATTTATGAGGTACTATATACGTGCTTTTTGGAAATTGATTATATTGATGGATTATACTGATCTTTCTCATTTCTAAAGCTTTTTTCTGAAGTTTCTAAAGTTCATTGTATTTGGCTCCAATTTTCAGCGCATGAGCTCATTTATTGTTCTGTCGGAATAAATATTGTCCAGTATACATTTTTTATAGTCTTCATTTATTATAAACTTGTGTCGTTACTCTGTTCCCCGCTTATTACATCTCCGCTATTGTACATTGATTTGCAGGTTGTTAAGATCTCGTTCGAAGAATCGGCGTAAGTGATGAGGGATAAGTAGGTGTGCTGCATGGATTTCCTTGAAAAAACAATTTTTTGTGGAAAATTTTTTCATGGAAAAATGTTTATTTTTGCATGCAGTTTTTAAGCACGCATGATACGCAGCACAGGCTACTACTGCATACCGATGCTTCGACTTGCATTTTTTGTTGTGTTTGAAATCAGATTTATCATATTCGTTTTTCTTTCTACATGGTCAAAATTTTGGGAAATTTCTATAAGTGAATTTCAGAGAATTTTATTTTTCGTTCTCGTTAATTTGAAATTAAGTTTGGATATGCTTTCGTTTCTCATTTATCCTGTTGTTATGTTTTTCTCGTTAAACATCCTTTAATAGCTTTGAGCTTTTGTTCTTTCACAAGTTTATTCGTTAAGCCTGTAGAAAAGTCTTTATGGTAAAAAGACGAGACTAAATGGCTAACTACGATTATGTTGCTATCACCCAGAATGCTTTCCTTTTCACTTCTTCAAAGATCACACTGATTTTTTGGGTGAGGTTTTTATACGTTGTTAGTATGACGAAGCATAATACTGCAGGCTTATATCACTTCTTACTATTCCTTTTGCTTCTCTGCACAACATTTGCTTAGATCATTTTAATTCTGCATTCACAATTTAGCATGTTAGTGCAAAATTCTTCATTTTTTTTTATTTCTATTACTTTTGTCGAAAATATAGAAATTATTGTGGAGAACGATCGCAAATTGGCCAAATTTAGGATCTCGCAAATTTTGAAAAAGTGCGTTTGCTTAACTGAGAAAGTGCTGGATACTGAATGCATTTGTATTGAATGTTATATATATTTTGCATAATGCCATTCGATAAATAGTTTGATATGAGCTTTTAACGTAATTTGGTGTATCATTCGCTCTTTTTCGTTCCAGAAATTCTTTTTACACAATATACCGTTTGTGTAAAAAATCGTGCAAATTTGTATAAGATCAGTTCCTCATTAGCTATGCCTATTGCATTACGTGTTTCACTCTGTCGTCGAATTTATCTTTTGCTTTAAGTGTGAGAATGTATTTCAAATTGGACGTACTTAATCTTTCCCCAACTTCATCTCTTTCATGACTATAATTCTTTAATAGGCTGTTCTCATCTTTTATAACCACTATATGTCTGATCTGAGGTTTCACTTTATTTTATCTTTTCAAATTTCCGCCTCTCCAAACTTTAGCAACCGTACCCACATTTCCATTTTTCATGCGTTTGCAGCAATAAAATTGGGGACGGCTTTGTTATGCATTCATTTTTCATTAATTTGTTCATTGTCATTTTACTGTTCGATATCAGCTGGTTTTATTCTACATATCCTGTTTTGCAGGATGAGATGTTATATTTTTGATTTGTTTTCGAGCTAGCATTTATGAATTGGAGTGGAAACTTTATTGGTTTAGCTCTTTATCCTCTCTCCATGTAGGAGGTAGCACAAAGAAGCATACTGGTTTGTGACTTTTCCCAAGTTTTTTGGAATTTTTTGTTAGATGACGAGCGTATGCAATAGATACGTTCTGATCAATCATTGTGAGATATCTAATGTATGTGTATTGCCTTAATGTATAAGTTTGCTGTACCAATAATTATGTAATTTTGACATTTTGCTTTAATCGAATATCTTGCAGTTTTTATATTCATCGATGGCTTTTTTCATTAACTTGTTTAGTTAGAGCACAAGTTTGAGAAAAACTATATCCAGTATTACTGTATAAGTTTTTAGAATATTTACATCTTTCGAGTCTTGGCCGAAAAAGGCTAAAAGCATATATATTTGTTTTGCAAAGTACGGTTTGCTGCCTCGTTCTCCCTAATTTTGTTTCCTATTTTTCGACTGGTCATTAATTTATAGCGGCTTACAGAGTTATTTCCGTACTCGGCAACTTTTTGTTTTCCGATTTAAATTTAACTCATGTCAGTAAGATAAAAATCGAGAAGGTGGAGTAGTTCATCGCCTATCACTGATTAGTCTCAGCGCTATGTAAGTCTATATTATTTGCCTATAATTAGAAAGTTGTAATAAAGCGGGGAAAATTGTTCACGGCCTTCATATTACTTTTGTTACTCATAATTGAAACTTAGTTTTTTCTTTTTTTCTCAAAATATTCACTTTAATTGGACTCGTGAATAGCTTTCTTATTGGCTCTCGTATTAATCATATACATTTTTTATCACAACTTTTTTAAACGGAAACAAGTTATTCTTTCGTCATTCATAATGTATTCAGTATAATTCACATTTCTTTGCTAGTGTGTTTTAATTGAGAGCTGGCGATACCAGCTTGTTAATTTCCTTTCAAAGAGCGATATTTCCTTGTATGTCTGTGTATCATACATTCATTTATTTATAATGAATACTTCTAGGTAATATTAGACCTAAATTTTACGAATTTTCTATCACATTGTACATACAGCTCTAAAATACCTTTTTTTTAAAGTTGTTTACCTATGTTTTAACTTTTCATAATTCCAACTAAAAAAGGATCTATTATTTTGAACTTTTTCAGATAATGTTTATAATTTTTGTTTAATTGTTTATATACATTTTTCATTGAAGTTTGATTTTCTTAATGAAAATAAAAGTGTTGCAATTTTGAAACAGCGCATTTGTTTGCACATAACATTAGTACAGTATGAAAATCATATCAATACTTGTTACATCATTGAAATGTCATTTGTGAAATGAGAAACGTGAGAGGGTTGTGTTTCGGGTTTTTATACGTGATTGCATTCTGTGAAGGATTCAATTTTTGCTCACCTAAATGATTTTTTTTATCAGCGCATTATTAAATGATGTGTTTGCTAGCTTTTTTATCATCGATTTTGATGAAAAAGGAAAGTACGAATGTGATCTCGCAATCGTAAATTCCCTTCGCTTTTCTTTTCTCATTGCTGACTTATTTCAGAGGGGAGAGGGGTCATTTTGAATCATTCTTTCCAACCGATGTAGCTTTATTGATTGATTCCGTTATTATACATTGAGCTGAATTGGTCCGCAAAGCGTTTCGTTTTTTCATTAATGCATTAATTTCACCATCCTCTTACACTGTAATGGAAATGAGGTCCGTAACTACTGTTAGGATTTACTCATGGAGAAATATCTCATTTCATTTGCTGAAGAGAAGTTAATTAGTTCAGCAAGACCGTAATAAACCTGTTCTAAGCCTTTTCATTAAGATTCGCCTTGTTTAGTGCACAGCAATCACTTTGAACTTTAGTCTTTACGAATGTGGAAAAAATTTACTCGCTGATAAGAGTTGCTGAGGAGGACTGATAAAACCAATGATCAAATGTTTTGTAATCATTTCATTTTTGGTTCAGTTTGGTGGCTCTTTCAGAAAATTGTCTTTTTTTGCAGGCATAGAGAATGTCACGTTACGATATTGTGTTATATGGTGCTAGTGGTTTCACGGGGGCCTATGTTCTTCGATTGTTGGTTGAAGAACAGAAACAGCAAAATATAAGCTTTGCTATTGCTGGACGAAGTGAAGCTCGGTTAAGGAAACTGCTCGAGAGTATAGGCCAAGAATTGGGTAAGTCATTTTATGAAAATTTTCTGCTTTAATTGAGAAAAGTAGAAGTTCGTTGATTTTCTAAAAAAATTTTGTCGATTTTAAATTAAAAACGGTGCATTAAATGTGCTGGAATTGTTGCCTTTTTCAGATGAAAAGAGAAAAAAGTAAAAATAGAACGAGAAAAGTAAGAACGTTTTTTTGTATTGTGAGTAAGCATGAAAGTCTTTGGTACATGAAGTGATGAAAACCTTTAGGCAGAGATCTACAAAATGTTTCCATACTTATTGCCAACAGTTACGATGAATCTACACTATCAGCAATGGCGAAGCAAGCAAAAGTCATAATAAATGTTGTGGGGCCTGTAAGTTGCTTATATTTTCCTAACTTCGTAACTTTTTGAAATAAATGATAAAAACTTCAGCGTAGTCATTCAATACACCTCGAGCTTCCCTCGTTATTTTATGCTTTATTTTAAGTAATGGAACTTAATTTTCTCTTGTTGCAGTATCGATTGTATGGAGAAGCAGTTGTAAAGGTTGCTGTGGAAAATGGTGCTAGCTATGTAGATATTTCGGGAGAACCTGCGGTAATGTTTTCGTAATTGCATGTTGTTGCAAATATTTTTCATTTATTTAACTGACTATTGTAAATGCAAACTTATTTTGTAGTTCTTGGAATCGATGCAAATGAAATATGGTGATATTGCTCAAAAAAATGGTTTGTATGTGGTTGGTGCATGTGGTTGGGATAGCATTCCATGTGATTTGGGCATTAATTTTCTGAAGGAGAAATTTAACGGTCAGCTGAATCATGTGGAAACGTTCGTGCAATTAAATACAGGACCTGCGGTATGATGTCATACATTCAAATTTTACGTGTTGCTTGCCTTCGAATGGTGGAAAATGATAAAAAATTAATAGTATTGTTAGAACTTGACCTTTCGTTTCACTTTTTTTGAAATAGTGTATGTCTTTATCTTTTTTTGCATTTTGACTTATTACCTATTAACTTTTGGTGATCATTGTTTTATGGAAGCCTAAATATACATCTTACTGTTTGCATGATTAAGATTAAGATTTTGATTAAAATTTTTGATTAAGGTTTTTTTTTGATTAAGATTTCCATGATTAAGATTTTTTTTGAGGAAAGTCACGATAAAGTTTTGTAGGGAAATAGTATAAGAATCACAATATCTATGCATAGAATATTCATTTAAAAATTAGAGTCGTTTGCGCAAGTGTATGCATTTTATTACAATTTACGGACTAAGCTTTTTAGGGTTATTCTTTCAATGCGGGCACATACCGGACTTTAGTTTTGGGCATGGCAAACATGATGACTGATGGCTTGGGTAAAATAAGACGAAGTATTATGCCAGAACGATTGCCAAAAAGCTCGTTCCGAGCACCGAAAAGGTTTGCGAATTTAGCAAATGTCAAAAACCGAAGCGAGATAGTATTTTCTGGCTGATGTCTATTTTGATTATATTTATTTTCCAGGGGTACTTTTTGGTTCAATGACAAAATTGACGGGTGGTGCCTTCCATTTTACGGATCAGACAAAAGTGTCGTTACCCGATCTCAATATTTTGATTACAAGATCCACAATGTTTTACCAGTAAGTTGATTTTTTTTTCATTTTTTTTTTCCTGATCGTTTGGTATCATTTTTCATGATTCTCAGGACAAATTCTTCGAGCATGATGAATTCAAAGCGTCCATTTAATGCTTAATTTTGAATGAAATCACATCCTTGACGCAACACGAAAGTAAATTATGCGTGTGTGCAATATCTTTGGTAAGCAAGCTATCAAAAATTTACTTTTCATTGCTGCAAGGGTTTTTTCTTCTATACATTAGATGCTCATGTCCTTAGAAATTTGCTGACTCAAAACATAAATTACTAATTTTTGTTGTTGAAATATGCTTCACTTGGGAATGAGTACTGAACATAGTTAATGCAGCAATATTGAGGAAAAAGATTTTTCTGGAGCATGCATTCTTCAAAAGCGGTTTTTGATTTGATTTTTTGTTGTAGTAAGGCAAAATGATAATTCTGATCGACCTTCATCGATTGAAGGATATAGAAAAAATACCTTTTTTTTTGTTTTCCATTTTCTTTGTTTAAACAAAAATACTTTCAAGCTTGTAAAGGACAATTATTTTTTTTATTTGCTGAGATGTGTTGCTTTTTATCATCTAAGTACTTTGTTCCTTTGCTGTAGGATAGAAAAGGGTGATTTGAGTGAGAGAAAGGGCGTGCATGTACATTAGTGAAAGGTATCTTCTGTTCAATGAAAATAAATTACCGAAAACTTTAAATTGTTTTTACTATTCGCAAAAACGTAGAACTACCATCAGTTTTTATTATCAGATGATTGAAAAACAAGAGGGAGAATGGTCATTTTATCACTTAGGCTTATCTTTTTATATTTTAAAGATCTTTACGATAACGAAAAATTATAGTGGAAGTGGAAATTATAGTGCATGAAATGAATAACATAGAATGAAAGAAATTTGACTTCTTTGCGTATTTTTTTCCAGAGACTTGTCGTTTTTAGAAAATTTTCAATCCTTTTTTAATTCGTCTTGTTTTCCTTTTTTCTCTTTAGTGTTGCCTTTTGGATATGTGAAATTAAAAAAAAAACACTATCGATTTTGTACAGTGTGATACTGAAAATGTTTATTAATAAAGTTTGTTCGACGAAAACTTCTTAATTGACTTATACAGGTTGCTATTTATTCAGATTAGTATTAAATATGGGATGTGTTGCTCAGATAAGCATTAATTTATACACTCAAAAACATTAATTGTCGAGATGGTAATACATACACACACATGGAGCAGTACATCCATGGGCAAACAAGTTGTCTTCACATTCGTATCTATTCTCTATCCTCCACTTTTGTAGATAATCAAAAAATGTAACTGACGCAGTGAAAAATACATTGACAATTGCTGCTTAATTGTTAGTCTTCTGGACTTTGCAAAATTTTTTCGCCACAACATAAAATGCTGCAATTCACTGTAGCACAATATCTAGCTTATGCTGTATTAAGATATTTCAGGTTCAAGTGGAAACATTCATTCGAGTCAAATCATTTATTTGGGCTTGTCTACTTTCTCTGTGGCTTGTGGTTTTTTCTGCCGCTGCTAAAATTTCATTTATGAAAGATTTTTTGCTGGCATATCCAGGATTATGCAGTTTTGGAATGTTCAAGGATTCAGGACCTACCGCTGAACAGGAAAAATCAATTTCCAAACATGATTTTTAATATTGAATTTATTATTAGCTTTTGCAAAAAAATTGTTCGGAAATCATATTAACAAAGTAGTTATTTATTATGACATGCACTTACTTCCATAGTAGTTTAGTGAGTGATCACGTCGTTCGTGAAAAGAGAAATTATATAAGAATATTATCAAATTTTTTTAATTTTCAGGTTAAACAAGCATCGTTCATTTACTTATTCTTTGGTACTGGTTGGACAGAAAAACACAGCTCTTTGGATGAATATAAGGTTAAACCAACTAAACAGGTAATCTAGACTTCACTGAATTAATTGAACAATGTTTGGCTAATTTATACTTGTTCTGTGGCATCGATTTGGTTTGTGTATCTGTGCAGAAAAATATAAATTTTTTGTTATTTAATAGATTCGATGTGTTGGAGATAAACTGAGAATTTTCGAACGGTTAACGAGTGGTTATATGATTTTCTTCAGATCGTAGCTCGTTGTGTGGGTCCAGACGCCGGATACGTTTCCACTTCGGCTTGCGTTTTAGCTGCTGCATTGTCGCTGCTCAATGATGACGATAAACTACCACAAGGGTTGGTTTTTTAAGTATGAAGTGAAGAATGGTCACTGTCAAATAGATTTTGAAACAAAAGAATATCTCGATTTTCATGTTACACAGCGTATTATGCAGACGGGTACAGTAATGTGATACTGTAACGCTGCTGAAGTTTTTCTCCTTTGAATTGATTATTTTAAAATTTATCAAAGGATGGAATTTCATGTAAAGAATTTGAAGTTCAGACATTAATTAGTATGTACTATGTGAATTGTTTTTGACCTATCTATACTTTATTAAATATGACATTTCTAAGACTTCCTTGAATTTTTGATGTAATTGAGCGAAACCAAACCATCTTACAGTGGTGTATACACATCAGCGGCTGCATTCAAAAACACCGGGATTTATGGTCGTCTAGGGAGATATGGTATTCGATTCGAAATTATTGACGAGCTTCAGTGATTCTTTTTTATCTAAATTGTTTTTTCAAATATTTGTTATCATGACATCACTTATTCATCATTTTCGCTCTTTTTGCGATGATAAACCGTTGAAATTGATCAATGTCGATGTTAAAGAAACATTGTATATTACCACAAAACATGCATTACGAAAATTCTGTATCGGATAAACAGCCTTAAAACTTGAATGAACAGTCTAAGTTGTTGGCTTGAACTTGGAACGTAAAGGGAGTGATCTTGCATGTGTCAACACATATAACAGTGTTGATTGCATATATCGCTTAGGTATATTTTTTAAGTTGACATGCGCACTTTGATATCCCTCAATTTGTCGAGTGAGTTATATTAGAGCTATTCTGCTTTATTTCTGTTAATCATTGAAACCATCAGCTTTAATCTAGTTGCACATGGAAATTCCAAGGTATTCTTTTTAAAGCAAAACGATATAAGCGATAAAACGATTTAATGGCTATCTTCATTTTATATTTAAAACATTGTTTTTGATTTGGAATAACTATTCAGATATTCGTTTTGGGTCACGGGCTTGTAGTTCAAAGCATGATCCATGATAGACCCGTGGACATACAGATGGAAACAAATCTTCGATGACTAAATTCAATAAGCAGGCCTGTACTCCACGCGAACACTGTGAGATGATTGGAAGTTCTTGTTTGAAACCGCATTTCTGTAACCCTGAAAGTGGTTTTGAGTAATACTCGACATTTATGAATGAGATGAAATTGAAATTTGCATATTGCTGGTGGGTTTGTTTTCCAAGGTAAAGTAACTTTAATGAGATATTTTCCTTTTCAGATAAATTGCTTCTAGAACTATGAATAATCAGATTTACTTACAGCTTTTAAGCTTCTCCGGATCTTTTAAACGACCCTCTTCATTGATCATTTCTACTACCGGTGCACACTTTGTCCCCGGCACATGTGAACCGCGCATCTCTTGAAGTTCGAATAATTCATTAAAATTTATTTTAGAACATAAAAATGAATAAAGGAAGTATTTTACTTCACTCGACGCTTGATTGAAATAGTTCACTTGTAAATAAAATTTTAAATCAGTCGGACTTAAAAAAAACAGAGAAATACAAACTTTTTGGATCGAGTGTGGTATCAGCTTTTCCCTCAAACTGATCTCTTGGACGCGTGTCGAAAAAATTTATCTAAAGTCGAAATTTTTAAAGAAACAATTTTCTGCGCATCAATTAACAAAAGGAATAAACTGTATTCTCACAAGCGTATTTGATCTTCCAATGCTGAATGTGTGTTAAAGATATCATGGCGTTGTTATAAACTGTCTGTCTAATCATTGTGATATATCTACCTATAACATCCAAAATCAGATAAAAATTGTGCTCCTCATGGTAGAAATAATATTAAAATTGACTTTTTTGTTATTAATTCTTTTAAAACCTAGATGACTTACCTGGTCAATTTTATCAAATATGTTCAACGCATTGGAATCCTTCTCAATAAGCTGTTCATACGTTACAATATAATCCGGACAAAGCTTTGCTGTCCAATTACCTGGCTTTAAATGTAACATTGGAATTTCACCTTCCTTGTGAATTCGCTTTAAATATATTTCATTACAGATATGTTATTAGCAGTTTTTCACTATAAAAATGAAATCGTTTTCTGTATTTCTTTAGCATCTAATGATAGATAAGTTTCACTTTAATGGAATTCAATATTTATTTTACTACAGCAAATTATAATTACAGTGACTTTTGGCACTTCTCCAGTAATTTCACCGTCATCCTTTTCCCAAGCTGTTAAGCCGCCATCTACGACAGAAACAGCTTCATGGCCATAGTACTGCAAAAAAAAGGCTGGAACTGAAAACGCAGAAGCCATGGAGAACTCGTGTCATGAAAACATAAAAGTCGTAATAATATAACATGGATGAGATTAGTTAAAAAAGCAATTAATAATAACAATAGTCAGTGTTAGTAAAATAGTAACCAATAATTGATAATAACAATTATTATTGATAATAATAATAATAATAATAAATTAATAATAATAATTAATAATTAATAATTAATGATTAATAATTAATAATAATAATAATATTTAATAATAATTAATGACAATAATAATTATTAATAATAATAATAACAGTAATAATAATAATTGATAATAATAATAATTAATAATTAATAATAATAATTAGTAATGATAACAATCAATAATAATAATAATTAATAATAATAATTAGTAGTGATAGGTAAATAATAATAATTAATAATAATAATGACAATGGTTATAGTATAGACCTAGAAGAATGCAGTTTACGGATTATTGTTTTTAAACCGTTGTGAATCCTCAGGTTCGCTCTGACTCAGACCTTAAATAGCCAAGAAATGCGACAGGGAAACATCATGCCACCAATGTGTTGCCTGCCATATAAGACGATGTGATCCAATCGATTGATACCTAATAAGCAGGCATATTTCTGGAAAATTTCTGGTGGATACATAGCATACGGTTCATAAACGCCGGGATAGGTAGCTATGTTGAGATCCATGTGAACTGCTTGAGGGATATGCTTTTCCAAATAGTCGCAATACTGCCTAAAACCACAAATTTGGTTAAATATTACATGAACAATATAACCTATGATTTAACTAGTTCTACAACAAAATCGTACTTCGTATTCATGTTCATCATTTTCTCGAATCTTCCATACTTAGTTTTCATGAAGTCTTGATGATTTTGTGGTTGAAAGTCTCCCCCACAATCCAATAATCGATAACCACTACCATTTTTGAAGCCACCTTTCTGAAATTAAACCCATTAATAAACAATCTTCTGCACGGTTAAATCTGCACACAAATAATGTAATAATTTTTAAGCTTTCAATTATTATGAGAAATATTTATTACTTAAATATTCATTATTTATCAAGTTTTTGATTGCTTCAAATATAACATACCTTCAAAAGGTCAGCAACTACTGATGTACTGATAAAATTTTTTAGTTTCATCTTACACTTTCAACTTCTACTCCTTGAAAAGATATGGAATAGAGTTAGGTTGGAGCACTGTATAGACGATCACGAAATTTTAGAAAAACATAAGAACACATTGAATGCATCGTAGAATGCTCAGACTGCATCAAAGTAATGCATATTGAATTCGATACAATTATTATCTCTCCTACCAACAACAATTTCATACAATGCGTTATATTTAAAATAGTACATGTAATTGATTCCCACAGAAATTTAGTACATCGCAATGCAAATTTTAAAACTTCCTCAATTTCAGTGTTTGAATGTTTTGTAAATTTGATGCATTTTTAAAGAAAAATTGCAGAAAATCGAAAAAAAGTTGAAAGCAAAAAAGAAATAATACGCAAAATAATAGCAAAGATTAGGGGCCTATTAAACGTAAACCATCGAATCACTAATCGATGTTTGGATAAGTAAGCATGTGTCACGGATGTGTGTGTATTTCACAATGATGGACGGAATAAGGAACATTGTGTGTAAAGGACACGACGGAAGTTTGTAGAGTGTCGAAACGGTTCATTTCGCGATGATAAGGATAACTGCAACACTGATAACGACTGTGACACTGACATTAATTATGCCTAAAATGCGTCACATATACTTCCTTGGGATCGTATAATAATAGCAGATCTAGAAAACTTCACGTGTAGTAGTTGTGAACCGTGAAAATGGCTCATTTTTATAATTAATAAATTGAGTTGAGTTCTCGGTATCACTTAATTTAATGGTCATCTTTATTAATTTTCATTTAAAATCATCTGAAAACAAATTGCTCGATAGCGACTTTAATTATAAATAAGTATTTTAGAATCGTGAAGTGATGAAACCATTTTGACAATTTCTCAGTTTTTTCTTGATGATGCCATGAAATCATTCTGACAATTTCTCAATTTTTTTCTCTGCATTTCTGTCATAAATAAAAGAACTTGTTATTTTGCTTGAACAATGAATTATTCGGCGGTAGCATTTAGTCATTTGTGAATATTGTTGTGATGCCTCGAAATCTCATTATTATTATAAATTTCATTCAATAGTATATTTGATGCTATGCTTCCATGCTAGAATATACTGCAACTGTAAATGTAAGTGAGATGCAATCAAATCAGAAACAATCGAACAACTGCTATATAACATCAATATTTTAACATGTGCATTTCTTTATCGCGGAAATCACAAACTGAAAATGAATTCAATGGAGGCGTAAATGATGTCGATTGAAATGCATGCGATGATTCTGTTGTTGTAAGATTCGAGATATCAAATTAACTTCAGTATTGATATTGCCAGAATATATGATATTTTCTCAATGAAGATTTTTAAAGTTGTTAGCATTTTCTTTTTACTAATTTTCACTTTTTTTGATAAATTTGAGAGATATTTCACAGTAATGAATGTTAAAGATTTCTTGTTGATTAAAATGAAAATAAGCTCCAAAATTTTTGCTTTAAAAGTATTTTCCTTACAAATTATTATGTATATTTTCCAATTTGATTCATAGAAGAGACGCAAACTTTCTAATAATATTTTATGTCATTCAGACCAGTTGCATGCATACAGATGTTATCGTTATGTTTGTTGAATTTATTGCAAGAGATATTCAGACTAACTAAGCTGACTACTATACCACTTAGATATAACGTGGATCAGAGAGCAAATTGAATTTTCAAATTTATAAATCATTGTGCAGACCTTCTGTAAGAATAATTGCCAATATAGTTTGATTGCCGTTACATTCATAAGCGATCGAAATGGAATGCAAGTATGCAATAACAATGCAGTTCACATTCTTCTACATAATTTGATTTACAAGTTTATTAGAGTGAGAACTTCCTAAACTTTACGGGAACAAATAAGAGAACCGTTCGGCTACTTATTTTAATATATCTCGATTTCGAGCAAAAATGGACACATAAAATGTTGTGTTATCCAACTCGAAGGTTGTTGTTAATATAACAGTAGCACTTTCAATCATCAGTGTTTTATCAAATAATTGTAAACAATGAATGATTAGGTAAAAAGATTTTAAATGAAGTTGCAATGCTAAAAAAGTAAATGAAATTCTGAAGATCGCTACAATATTATATCATTTGCGATAATAACAATATTACTCTCTTAACTAATGATAAGCTCAATATTTAATCTTAAGTTTTGTTGAAGAAAAAAATAGAAAATTTTCATATGCATAGACGGATGAATGAATGAATTATTAGTTTGAAAGTCCATTCTTAAGAAAACATAATAAGTTTCCAAACAACCACCACTTGACTATTGCTTAGGAAATTGTTTGTGGTGAGTAGTAGTTGAAGGAAATGCAATGTTAGATTCATGGCATAAACAAGAATCGTCTGGCATTTACATTTACTCACAGGTAGCTGAAACAAGATTTTTTTTCAACAAATGAGAAAATGGAAAGTTTGTGTTCATTAGTTCAAATTTTAGCCAAACATTTTATTTGGAATAATTGATTTTCCAAATTAGAATTTATGCTTATTTATCGATTTATTGATCAATCGAAAATAAGCCATGATGAAAAAAATATTCTTCAAATGATTTCGGCACTTATTAAGTTGTTTGCCACAATTTAACAACAGATTTAGATGTTAAAATATCTGTTCTTAACTTGAAAATTGATTGTCGAAAATTGTATTTAACCAGATTAAATTTTCTTTTCGACTTTTTTCAGTTGTTGCAAGTGGTGATTGTGATAACAGTAATGGTTTGGGTAGTGATAATGTGTGCCTCGCGAAAGAGTGAAGGAAAAAATTTAACAAAAGCTTCGAAAATTGTTTCCATGCCTGAAGTAAATTAAAAAATTTGAATAATTATAATAAAAAAATAGCAAATAGTTTGAGGAAGTGAAAGATCAATATGAAGTCAGTGGGTCGATATTAAATTAAAGCGAAAGGAATTTTTTGTTTTTAAAAAATGATAAAATATGAAAAAATGGAAGTTAAAGGTACGAAGGTTCAAATTAGACTTGTCCGGGAAACAGCAGCAAGAAGTGGATGTTGATTTTGATATACAATTTGATGACATCGGTGGCGGAAACGAAGCACCAATAACAACGAATGCAACACCAAAACTAGTTTCCATGGATGTTCTTCAGGTTATCGTTGAAACAACAATCCTCTACATATTCTTATATGATATAAGAATATTATGTATATTTCCGCTTTTCTGCTTGATCTCCTCGATACTTTTGCAAAGGATATGATTTGACCGTCATCCCAGGTAAATAAAAGTAAGTTTAAAGGAAACATACTCTAGTTCATTTTTCAAATAAGCACGAACGTGACGATCCGATTTCATCAATGCGTAACTTACTTTTATCGTAACTTACTTTTATCCCCGGTAAATAAAAGTAAGTCTGAAGGGAACATACTCTAGTTCATTTTTCAAATAAGCACGAACGTGGCAATCCGATTTCATCAATGCATGATAGCACAATAAACGTAATTTCTAAAGACCAAATTTTACGATGTAAAAGCCATCCAAGATTAAATTGGATATCTAATTGTATAAATTGAATAATCTGTCTTTTCTGCCTCCTTAATTCAGTATTCCTAAAACTTCGTTGACATAATACTGTATAATGTTATATTGTACGACCTTTATCTTTCCGTTTTCTTTCCAAATTATCCAAACAATTAGCAACGAATAACAAAGAATAGAATAATGGCCGAACAAATAGCAAAATTATTTTTAGAAAACTAAACGAAAAAGTGAACAGTGTAAAGAAGATAATAAAGAAGGACCAACACAAAGTGGTTCAAAGAGACATAGAATGTCAAAGAAAAGTATACAGAGACAGCAATCGGGATCGAGAATTACAGAAAGGTTGCAAAAGAAGCAATATGAAGAACCTATCAAAGGCAATGAAGTACCGTTTTTCTGTCTCATTATCATCTAAGGGAGCGATAAAGGGAAAATATATTTTAATTTCTCTTAAGATATTCCGGTAGTACATCACAAATGCCATAACCCAACTATTAACGCAAGGAATACTCAGGTGATGAAAGGACAAGGTCTAGTATGAATATAGGTGTTGGGAATTCTTCCAATGATAATAGTATCGATCATCTCAAATTTTTTGAACTCGGAATTGCATGACTGAAACGGCGGTAAAACGAAAACGAAAACAAAAGTAATTTTGATCTGCAAATAAAAGGACACCCGAGGATACTCATAGTCCTTTATTATTTCGTAGTTTATCTGGCAAATATCAAAAAATTTGCTGTAAAAGAATTGAAGATGCTAATTTTATTGAATAGGATGTCAATTCATCAGTTCAAAAAGATCACAATAAACCGAGAAGTGATGTAACACAAACGGAAGCAACCAAATAGATCAAAATATGGCATGATAGATTGGATATGTCTGCTAATTTCCGTTGTTTGTTTTAAAGCTTATGAATAAATGAATTCAAATGCTTTAGCAATCAAAATCATCGTATGAAATAAGAACCAAAAATACTTTATGTAGAAGTGCCAGTACTATTATTTTCGAGTTGTCTAAACTTCTTAGTCTTAAAAAAAGAAAAACCATGCAGCTAATGTTTGCATTGGCTTCAGATTTTTTAATGTTCTTGATATGCAAAATTTTGTTGCGGAATTCAAGCTATACTTGGTATTTTCCTATTAAACATACAATTCTACAACAATCGTTTGAAATAGAATTTTTAACAGGACAAAAACGCCCTTCGCAGTGAATGAATAATTACAATGTAAAGGATTATACAAAATATTGCAATCTAATTTTAACGATTTGAAATACAAATGCAAGAAGTTTGACACTAATCTTCAAGTAAGCTATGCGTGAAATCAGAAATCAAACTGCCAAACAATAAGTTTTCTTCATTAATACCATCAGGAAGGAAGTTTTCCATAAAGTTAGATGGGATAAAGATTCTAAAAAAAATGCAGCCCTTGCATCAGAATGCAAAAACTCAGAATGACCAAGAGATATCACTTATCATTTCAATATGTATCATTATTAAATGATTATACTTAATAGGAGTCTTTCCTATTCAATTAGTAGAAAATTTCTTCTTTGTTCAAACATTTTACTCACAAATTTTACTCGCAACGTTACTCACAAATTCATTTATAACCAATCACAAATTTTATAAAAACTTAATTTGATAATATTTGCTCCATGAATTCATTTGTTGCTGAAGTTATTTTCAATGATAATAAGCCCAACTTGCATAATCAAAGTAAATTTCACTATTATTTCTTCACAGTGACCACATTATCCTCAATCACTGTTACAAAAAATACTGTCTGTAATTTCCCAGAAGATATATGCATCATTTCATGAAATTCGTGTCTATATAGACATATTACATCATTAATGACACCGATCTCAGTTTCCATTTCAGATGATTGCGATTTCTCCTAATTTTCATTTTTGGCAGAGCAATAATCCCACTTAATCATTTCGAGAGAGATTAGAAATTAAATTTTATCAAACGTTTTAGATTTTTTTTAAAAAAAAGCGGACAAATCGGAAAGCTTTTCATTTGCACGATGCAAAAGGGCTTGATGTGCATGCATTAGGGAAGTGATGAACTTGTCGAATTCATTTTTCAGATAAAGGAGCATTGATAATAAATGAATCAGTCTTTTCACTAACACATTATGATATTTGCTTTATATAATCATAATTTGGAAATGATGAAATTGATGATCACATTTATAAACAAATAAGATTGAAAATACACTTTACAATTAATATATAGTACATTTTGAGCAAAAACAATTCCAATAATTAAATTTGCTTCTATTCTTAGTATCACAACAATTTCTGTTTTGCAATATTGCACAATATCTCATTCTGAAGTTGAATGAGAACAATGAAAACAAGAATACCTGATGTATTTTGCTTACATTTACTATCATTCCTTCTGAGAAACTCCCTGTTAGCACTTCAAAATTTACAAATAGATTTTCACATAAAAAACAACCTAACAATATGCGCATAATTGGTACAATTCCCGCATTTAAAATCTTTCATAGATACAAAGTTCATTATGTTAAATGAAATGAGTTGGAACAGCTGATCTGTTGAGAGATGAGTTTCAAAGAAATCAAAAAAATTTTAAAAATAAAAAGAACAAATAATTTTATTAATTACACGGAAGAAGAAAGAAATTGAATGTTTGCTATTGAAAAATTCTTTACATCACATCATTTGCCATTAATTCAAATTATTTCACTGTTATAAAATTCTTGCAATGTAAAATGAAATGTAGCACTTCAATTATTAAGTTATTAGAACTTCAACTTTAACTTTATAGTTACTAATATAGCAAATAAACAAATTCTGACTAATATCGTTTATTCTTGATAACCAGTTGAAAACGATAATAACAAATATAGTAAAACTTTTAACAACATCTCCTTACTACTTATACTTATGTTCATGAACTCTGTTTGTCACAAGAGCGTCGGAACAAAAAACGCTCAGTTTTTTCTCTATACTTAATAGAAGATAATTTCACTAATTTTTTTAATTTTTTGGCATTTAATTTTTTGCAAAAAGAAATTAAAAAATAAAGACGTGAAAAGAGAGAGAGAGAGAGAATAAAAGAAATGATTCTATACAATAACAGTTTCATATTGAGCAACTGATGCTGATTGCAGTGATTTGCTTCCTGGAACTGATTTTGGTACTGATATTTTCTTCACAGATAAATGAGCAGGCGTACGTAAATACTGCTTAAAATACATCTGAAAAAAGTTAAAATTAACAAACAAATATGATTCAAATTTAAATTCAAAATTAAATGCAATTATTGAAATTACCTGCTCTGAATCAAAATCAATTTTTATTGGAGGCAATGAATATTTGGGATGGAGATAATCGCTTAACGGTGATTGAACGTCATATGATGAATACCTCCTGTCCAGTTTTTCTGTTGATTCAAAAATTCGATGCGTACATTCTATTGACAATCTAAAAATATTAAAATTTTATGGATACGAAATTTATAATCTGAATCATACATTTAAAGTAAACTAATTCAAATTAACCAAAATTGTTGAAATCTCAAATATTAAAGCAATAAGTTAAAAACTGACGAACTAGAAATAGTAGATTCAACATCGCCATATTTAGTGTTTCGTCTTGGTGATTTCACGGCGCAAAATGGAATTTCCTTTCTTGGATGAAACATCATTGGTATCAGAGTACACCATCCCATGAAGAAGCCAATCAATACAACAGTGTAAATGAAGAGAACGGATATTGTGATTAAAAGCAGCATACAAACGTTGATAATATTAATGACATCCCTGCTAGCCAAACCATATGCTTGCTCTTCAAACAATATCACTTTCTATTGTTTACTCTGAAATAATCACCCTCGTAGTGATAACGTTGACAACTGAATCATTTAAGTATTTGAAAATACTTCCATTAAAGGATTATCAAATTGGTAATTTCAAATTAATGCATCATCATCTAATGAAGGAAAAATTCAATAAGTGTGAACAAATTTCATCAGCGAATATTGCGATAACAATGAAATGTGTGATAGACTGAAGATGATCTCATAATGCCATTCAATTTCATAATCAGTAAGATAGATAGCTTATCTACGTCTATGTAGTTATTTTCAATGTTTACTCTCTTCCCTATTCCTCTTCGTCAATAATTTCATATAAGCATTTGCTCTTATTTACTGTTTCTACCGATAACTATTTTAGACAAAAATTCATATAAGCAAATGAAAACAATGATTTAATTAAAAAAATACGCCTAATGAAATGAATTAAGAATAATGAAAATCTCAAGCGGTCGAACAGGAATGCAGAAATAAATTTCATTAGAGTAATAGTAGTACCTGTTCGATAGGATAATTTCAACTAAAGTAAAAGTATAGATTAAATTTTTTAATTTGATTAGTACATCATATAATTTCCTTAGCACAAATTTTTTTTCTTTTAATTGAGAAAATGTTCTTAGCCGAAGAAGGGACAGGTGATGTAACTGATAACAGTTGTTGTAGTTGGATGTCAGTATCTATAAAGTTGTTAATTAGTTTGATTATGTCTCTTAATTGAGAATGGTATATCTTAAAATATATCTATCATTAACGAAGTGAGATGAAATTCACATTTCATTTATTTCATAAAAAATGTTAACGAATAAATGAATGATTATTGTTCAAATCTAACCGTTGAAAATTATTCAATTTAATATCACAGCGAATTTTTCCTGATAAATAAATTCAAATTAACAATTCATTATTAATTCATGAAATGGGAATATCTGTCATCTTATCATCCCATAGCATTTTTTTGATCAAACAGATGATATTACTTACTATTCTGATAAAGTTTGTCAAGAGGATTTAAAATTAGTGTGCGATGAAAATATGAAGAATAATGAAAAGGAAGGAAGAAAGACTGCAAGAGTAAAGAGAAAAGTTTAATGCTGTATATAACACTTCATTGTAATTTCAATTTTCTTGACTTTAGACCTGAAACTCAAATTTGAAATTAGAACTTAGAATTTGAAGGAACGAGATAACTTTTTTTATCCATTCTCCCTGAAATATTTGTTAACAAGATTGTGCATCTAATCATTGTGAATACTGACAAATTGCAAAAGTGAAACTAATGAATATTTATGAGAATGACTTGAAATAGGTCAGAAATTTATTATAATTCTAAACAACTGTGATGATACACAGAGGCAAATAATTCTTCCACTTATTTTTTTTCAATTTTTTCTAAATTTTTGTGTTTTTGAAATGAAATTTCATATAACAAATATTCATTAAACTATAGTGAAAGTGGAAGTGTGACACAAATCAGATAAAAAATATATCATAAAATGAAAAATTCATGAAATTTTCGAATGATTAATATTTTGAATTAGGAAAAATACTTTATTCATCCAATATTCCTCACTTTATTGTCATCAATTATTTCATCATTCAAATTATTCCTCTTCATCTATCGCATCGCTTGATAAAATGATAAAATCATTAATGATTATTATAGTCATTGAAATGATAATAATTACATGACCTTATCAAACGATACCGAAGTAGCCAGTGAAATGAGCTAAATATATCTTTTTTTTAAACTAATTACATTCCCAAAATATTTTTAAAGTTGCAACACAATTCATGTGAACAAGTTGTGGAGAACAGCTAATTGGTCATTCTATAAAAAAAGAAGACTGGCAATAAGTATTATTGACAAGTCAGTTATTTTACGATAATTTCTTAGAGATAAAATCATTAAACAACAATTTATTAATTGAATGTTAGATTAAGTGTGCAAAAATTTTTTCAGAAGTACTTTGGTGAAGTTAACTGATGAAACAAATTTATCTAAAAAATAAGCTATGAAATAAAATGTAGTCTCGAATAACAGTTAAACACTATTAGCAACCATTTTCATGGATCTATTCATCGATTTTAAAAAAGAAAATTGATTGCAAATTTTCACGACTTAAAAAAAGAGCTTTAAAAATTTTGAATTCAATTCTGAAATTGATGAAATTTCTAAATTTATTGAAAACAAATTGTTGACGTGGTCATTCATTTGACACCGATAATGCAATTTCCGGAAACTGATTGATATTTACGTTGTCCCATACGAGAAAGCGTTTGATAAGTAATTGATGAATAACAAACATAAGCTTACATGAGATTATAAGATAAAGTTGAAGGGAAGGGATGCACAGAAACTGAAACATATGGTAGAATATGAAGAACAACAATGGAATAATTGAAAGATAGGGGAAAAAACCGAAACAATTAGCTCTAATTATAGAAGCTATGATCCATTTATATCCCAGAAAATCGTCACCTCCAAATCTTTAACCTCTAAACTTTCAAATTTTCAAACCTTCGGGGATCTTTAAATCCTCAACCTTCTAATATCAGTAGTCGATGAAGTAAAAACCGATGTGATGGATATGGAAAGCACAGTATGAGAGAAACTAAATATCAGCAACATCTTGACAGCCTGTATGCTTCTCCGAGAGATTCACTTTTACCAATTCATTATTTATTTCTATGAGTATATTTTTCTTTCTCTTTCTCTTTCCGCATATCATCTTTCTACTAATCGGGTATTTATTTACACATTTATATCTTAATTTCTCTAAAAGAAGAAGTTTTCTTTTTTCTTTCATCTAATTCTTATTAAAAATGAAAGGAAAAAAAAGGCCTCAACAGGCTGAAATAGAAAAGGGAAGATAATTCATTTACTGAGAAAATTTAATTTATTCAATTTTTAGTGACAGAGGAAAAGATCAAATTTCATTGCCAACGATATAGCTAAAGCCTTAACCATTCTCTTCAAAGAAGAAAAGATAGAAATGACATTGATAGGATGTTAAGATCAAAGATGGTTAACATATACGTCATCATCAAGGGAATATGCAGTTAATTGTTCGCAATTAACTCCATAGCTTTACTTCGTTTCGAATTATTGAAAGCCTTCTTATGAATCACTTTAGCTTCAGCCAATTTTGTTGATGACCACTTTGGCTAACCGAAGAAATATTTTCGCTTAAAATAAATTTAGAAAGCGTTCATTTTCTAATCAAAGTGGTCATCAGCAATGGTCAAAATGGTTCGAGAAAGAAGTTTGTTAGCGAAAGAAGTTTGTTCGTATTCATTTTAAATGCTAGGGACTTCTCTATTTGTAAGTTTGAAAACTTTAACGTATCCGAGATGACATTGAATGCATTCGAAAATGTTTCAATTATTATCAGATGGCATAAATTCGGAAATGTTCAATTTGAAAGTTACAGTCTATGCTTGTGAATTTCATCTAAAGTGCTCTGAAGATGTTATGACCAAAAAAGAGAATATTGTAAGCATTCATGTTTGAACTATGGATCTTTGCATCACTAAAGGTTTAGTTCAAAGCACAGTGACTCGTAAACTAAGCAAAAATATATCAGATTAAAATGGCCTAAAAAAGGCTAAATGGAAGAAGTTGAACAAAAAAGGAGAAATAACAGCACCTAACTCGTTATTATTACATATGTGAATCAAATTTTGTTATGCAACTTTGAGTTATTTTCGTTTAATTTGTTAATCTTAAAAAGTTAAATATATTGAAATAGAAATTAAGAAATGGCAACTTAAATAAATAAAATTTTGAATTATTTCTTTTATTTTTATTGCAACAAAATTTCATATAATCTTCGATTTATATTTATTTAACTAAAAGATTAAATAACAAAAAAGAAGTAATATAGAAATATCGTTTTTGAAAGTTTGATATGTCAATGTTTTTTAACTATCATCTTTTATCTGTTAGGATTAGACTAATTATAAAATATGGAAATTCATTATTTCACGATATCCATCCGGAAATAATGAAAAAACTGATAACAGAAATGACTTAGAAATTTTCGGAAAATTATTTCGGTAAAAGGAATATATGTTACAATGAATATACATTCATTGAGAAAAAATCATTATTGAAAAAAAACTAAAATATTAGCTTAGGTGATAAGACAATTTTTTCGCACTATTTTTCATTATCATTATCGTTATTATTATTATTTATTATTATTATTATTATTATTATTATTATTATTAATTATTATTATTGTTTATTACTATTATTTATTATTCATTATTTATTATTATTTATTATTATCATTAATGTTAGAATTATTAATAGTAGTAAAATCACTTGTTACAGTTACAAAAGTATCGAAATTGAAAACATATTGATTTTTCAAACTACTTTTATTACAGTAAAAAAATAATTCAAAATTTTGTGCATTTAAGTTACCATTTCTTTTAAAATTTCACACTGTTTTTTCGCAAAAACTCACATAAATGATAATTATCAGAAGACAGCCATTGTTCTAATTTATCAGTCTGATAAAAGAAAGATTTTAAAGTGATTGGAAGTAAATTCATAAGAATCGAATGGAAATTATGTATATCTCAAAAACAAAGAAAAATGAAAGAAACTAATCAAAGTGATGGATTATTGCAATATGTAAAGATTGCTTAAGAGTTAGTTCATTGCAATCTGTCTGATAATTTATATTCTTTATCACAATTTTTTTTCTTCCATACATTACTACTTCATTGTTTTGTAAACGATAGGTATTATCATTTCATAATAAAACCCACGCTGATATATGAAATGCAAAAAATACATTAAAACAATAGACAATAAATTAATTATCGAACACTCCCATTCAATTGGAAATATCAAATAATTTTTTTTTTTTTGAAGAACGAAGAAAGACAAACAAAATTTTAATTCGAAAACAATTAAGTAATTTAATGAAAAATTTTTAAATGTGATGCAATTGGTAAAATTAATAAAATAATATAAGTTCCATTGTTCTAAATTAAAACAAATAATTAATTTTTTGTTAATAACCAAAGAACAATGTGTGTAAATATCATTAAGTTTCATTAAACTAGGAGAAGAAAGCTGCAACGTTCAATAAGCTTTTGAATTTTGGTTGAAATAATTTAGCAATATTGATTTCGTCATTAAAAATAAGTGTAATGAAAAAATTTTTGAAATTTGCGAAAATTAATTTCACTATCGTTTGAAATTTATGAAACTTCAACTTTATTATTAGCTTATTTCAGTTTTTCAGTGTAAACAATTGCTAAGTGCAAAAATGTGCCGCCTAAAAACTAAAACATTAAACACCAACTTCTTTCTATATCGGCACTTCAAAAAAAATAAGAAGAAATATTAATTTGGGATTGAAAAATATGATTTTCGAATTTTATGAAATAAAAGAAATTTTATTTTTTCTTATTTGTTAGCTCAAAATTTTGTGTTATGAAAGTAATAATTTTAGTTATTCTCGTAATTTCGGTTAAATTTCCTGAAATCCTAATAAAATCATTCATAAATATTGAAATTTAAATTATCTTTCTAACAAATCATTGAGTATTACAAAGTAAAATTAATTAATCGTTTTCAATTTATTTAATTTCACTGATTTGTGTAATTTGCATTAATTCAATTGCATTTTACTTAAAGTGAAAGTTGAATGAATAGAATTTTCCTGAAAGGAAGAAAGTTAATATAATATCGGAATATAGTTCAAACAGTCCGGAAAGCAATTTTTAATAAAGATATTAACAAGAAACAAATTGTAATACCATCTGTTATCCGTTAGTTTCATTTTTCATGGCAATAATTTGCATTTCCGATATTAATGACCATTTTTTTTCTCTTTCAACTTCTTCTGCACATTATTAAAAATTGTAGGAAAAAAATAATCACAAATGTCCATTTAGTGCAACATGATTGATAAATGTGCAAGAAAATAAATAGCCGATGAAGGTATTACAATGAGAGCTATCGCAGAATTATTTCTTCTAAATTATCTGCTGGAAATAAAATACTATTAAGTAATCAATTCTATTTGTTGTAGCAAAAAGTGTAAGAGTGAAAGATAGAATTTAATAAAATTTCTATTTTCCTTTCCTTCCTCTAAATCATTATTAAATAATTTGTTAGTTATCTTTTGTTGAATAATGATAATGCTTATGCAAAAAATAAGCAATAGCTAATCAAAGTTTGTTTCCAATCTTGAAATCTGTTTTAGGTATATAATTGGCTGTTTGTCAGATTGACATTTATTATTTCTCATCACATTTAAATTATTTCTATACAGTATCAAATAATTTTGCAACTTAGTTATTCAGAGCTTTTTGAACGATAAATAAGAAAAGAAGACATGGTATGTTTATATTTCTTTCTTTACATTTCCTATGGAGGAACAAAATTTAGCATATTCTTTAAGGCTTATCTTCTAATCATTTCACATTCTCTCAAAATAATCTTTCAAAAATCTATAAAAATCAGTGCTTCACTCTGTTGAATACATTTAATTTATGTCAATTGTTAAATACTGTCACTTCAATAATGAAATGTATTTTCTTCGCTGGTACCAATAGGTTAGCATTTCGAAGATTTCTATTTTTGAGCCTTCTCAGTATAATGCTTTCATACGTGCAATAATGCTATTGAAGTATAAGATATCTAGAAAAGACTGATTTCATTTCGCAATATTTAATGATCCATCCATCTTCTTCGTGCCAATGAATTCGATAGAATTTTAAAAATAATTTTGAAATTTCGGAATTTTGAAAAAGTATTAATATTTTAGGGAAAAATTGTTCATAAAGTTTTTTTAATTCTTTCGAAAAAATTATCACACCAAAAGATAAGTGATAAAAGTTTCAAATTATAAAAATTGCAAAAGCCATGATGAGATCAGTTTTGTTGAAATTAAGATTTTTTTTGCTTTTAACATATAAATGCTGTTATTAATCGTCATTCTCAATCACATTTGTTAAAATTTTAAGATTCATTCTTCCTCCAAATATTCTCAAACAACGAAAATTAAGAATTTCACAACAACATTAGAAGTAAACAAAATTTTCAAAGGCTAAGTGGTTATGAAAAGCAACTGTTACAATCAGAAGTGTGAAAATTCAAATTCGATGTATTGTTTAAAATCTTCACTGCTGAATGAAGCAACCTGGTTCTCTAATAATACTTTTCTTAGAAATAAATTCCTTCAAAACATCATCAATTTCTAAAATTAATGCAGAAGCTTCAAAAAAAGTTTTTTTTTTCAACCGAACGGAAAGTGATTACTCTTTCCTGCGATACAAATTGGCTTATAGTCAACAAGCAAATCATTAGTAGAAATATTGACAAAATATTTCACGTAACATCTGGATCTAGCATTGTGTGTTACAAGCAGCTTGTTCCTTAAAGTGCAAAAATTATTGCACTTTAAGGATCATTAGAAGTCGTAGTGTTAAGCAATAAATGTAAATATTTTGAACTTCCCAAATATCCGAAGAGAGAGGCAAGTGCAAGGAAAATTTTTTCAAATTTTGAAAGTAACAAAAATTATTTATAGCACAAATCAAAATGTGCAAAAAAAAGCTTCTGCTCCGCTAGAAACTGAAAATGTAAATGGAAATATTTTTCCTTAGACATATTTTTCAAATGTGACCATCATCAAATTTTCAATTATTTAACGGATAAATCTCAAAATTACTAACAGTGAAGTATGACTACAGTTTCAATTAAAAAAATAAGTTCTAATCGTAAAATTGACGGGTCAGCAAACTTTTTATGTGAATAATATCTTTTGTTTATAATTATAAATATGATACAATAATAAATAGTAAAATGCTGATCATGTTAAAAAAATTGGAAAGCTGAAGGAGAAAAAAATTCGTATCTGAAAATTTAAACTTAAGCAATGCATTTAATGGTTCAGTTATATTTTCTATAGGTGAAACCACCGAAGATTATGTAAACTTCAGTGAATTATTCAATATATCTATATCTATATATATATATATTTATTTATTTACATATGTACTTATAGATATTTACAAACAAGGAAGCAAAACTTCTCAAAAAAATAAAAATAATAAAACAAAAGCAATGGGTTCCCTATTCGATGTATTGAAAGGTTGATGACAGTGTAATACTACACCAAATCGATCAGTGAAACTAAACTCTTGTCCAGCAATAGTTCATTGAAAAAGGATAGGTTTAGCAATGTATCGCCAATCACGAACAGACAGCAATACTAATTCTCTATTGATCGTCTTTTATAATGCGATTGCTTGGCTATACTGATAAATAGTAGGTGATTTAAAATATAAATTATGATCTTTTGAAATAGACTTCCATTTAAAGAGTTTCAGCACAGAAAAAAATAGGAAGTAATCCGATTTTGAAGAACAAAATGAATGTTATGGATAAATTTGCTTCCATTATCATATTAACTCGGAAAATAATATAAATTGAAAAAAGTTCTAAGATATGATCAAAACCATGAATGACCTACAGTGGGATAGATGAAGAGAATAATTTGATAGTTGATAATGTGAATCTGCTGTGGAAGATATTAATCATTGCATGACAGAATATCACAGTAGCAAGAACTGAATTACAGAATGCTCTTGACAATTTTTATTCTAAGAAATACTGAATATTAGCCATTCAGAAGTAAATAGATTTTTTCTTTCGTTATCACAAATATTAGTACCTCTATCCATAATTGAATTCAACTAACAAAAGGCAATTAATACACACCAAAGAACTGCTCAACACATTTTGCCAGCTATTTTTATAATTAAATTATTTGAAACGGATGATATTTTTCTTAATTAAAGCAAACTAATAAATAGCAAAGAAACAAAAGAAAATAGAACTTAGTTTAGTAAAAAAAACTTGTATAAGGTAAGTTTCGAAAAGTGACAGATGTAAACGTTTTATTGAGAAATGAACGGTTAGGAGAATTTTTGATTTATTTGAGTTGATCCAATTTGCTTCTTTTGATTGATGAGCTTAAATGTTATTTATCAGGACAATTATATTGACGAAATATATTTCTCATAGGATTTCTTCTATGCTTGTTTGATTCAAACAGGCGCCACTTTCATTGCTTACACTTCAAATAAAATGCATACTGAATGAAGGATCCTTTGTTGTTTGTACTGAAAAATAGACGGCTGTGCAACAGCTTTTGCTTAGTGAATCTTTTAAAGAGATTTACAAATATCGGTAGACAATAGCAGAGAGATAGAAGGCAATATGTGATGATTTGCTTCATAATAAGCACGATGATGGATATCTCCAACAACTGATTCATGCCGTCAAAATGACAATCAAAACAATTTATGCTTAGAGATATAGTTGCCAATATTAGTAGATATCGGGGAAAATGCCTCTTAATATTTAAATGTACAATATAGCACAAAAATTAAACTACCAAATGAATTTCGTCAATGTTTTCCCAAATAATTAAAAAGGTGTGATGGAATCGGTCAGAATTCCAGCCAGCTTTAACCACCTTTATTGTGATTAGTCAGTAAACTCACTACTGAAGAAAGTTGTTTCCTGTGCATTTAAAATCAGAGATCCTTTTTCATTTGTCCAAAAATATTTTAACGAAAATAACTTGCATAGAAAAGAAAAAAAACATTATGCTTCAGGGAAGCTTTTTTAAAAAAAGATCAATTATGGAAAAATGTCATTTCTTCATCCTAAATTAAAACCATATGGGAAGGGAAAGAACATTGCGCCCACAGCTAACATCATGGCCCATCATATGGTAAGCACACTTGGACAGGAAAAAACAAGCATAGCATTGCTGCTGTTTAAAATTTGGATGATATTAACGTTAATCGATTGGAATGCTGAAATGGATTAAAAAACAAGAGAAAATACGAAGCGGTGCACAGATTCCTCGCATTGATCGATCCGAAAATAGCTAAATTCAAAATTTCTCTTCCTTCCGTTCTGTTTTGGCTTATCAACTATCATTCAATAGGGCATAGGCAGTCAGTCAAATAAGACCTAGTCTTTTCGTAAGCAGTATGTCATGTTAATAATGCAATAAACACTCTGGCATCTAAGATAACCAGTTGACATTGATATAACTAACACTAATGAATTTGTATCTTACAATAGAGGAGTAAAGCAATGGTACAGTAACCAACACATCAGTACTGTGTTACTGTCAAAAAGTATTGTCAAATCATTCCATTGGAACTGTACGTACACAAGAGCATACTGCTAAAGTACAAGCTTGAAGCGGTTCAAAATAATATGCCTGCCCTACCCGGATGAATGAATTAGTTCCAAATAAAGCTTAGAAAACGTCCAAATTAATGTTCCTAGTGTTAGTTAACATTAGTTATAGTTAGCTAATGTTAACCAACAGTTAATCAATGTTAGCTAACATCAGGAACATTAGCTTGGATGTTTTGTCAGATTTCATTCATTTTAATTTAGAATGGGATTTTCTTTCTGCATCCCATCCTTAGATTACCACAATCCACGCTTTTCAAGATATTATTTTGTATCATCTCAAATGTGGTAGACAAATACTCTTATCAAAAAAACCTAGAGAGCCGAACGAACTTATGACCTTGGAAATAAGAAGCAACCGTTCCTAATTTGTCGTTATTTTTATCTCATAGCAGCACTACACCGCTGAAATGGAAAAATGTGTAATAATATCAATAAAATTCCAAATTCAAAGAGAATTTAGATGAAAACAAGCGTATATAATCAGAACTGTGCTGACTGCAAGTGTTTTAACTCCCATATTTATTCATCGGTCCCGAAATCTGCACTACCCTTACTGAGTGACCGTAGCAAATACAACTGCGATACTTTTACTGACATGAATTTGAACAACAGATTTACATCCATCTCCTGCATAAACATACCAAAGATCCCATAAAAAATTTCAAGTTTTGACACCATAATAAAACATTTTGCAACGTAATTGGAATCAAATTTTTAACGTGAATTTCGGAGAAACTTGAATAATGTTACATAGAAAAATAAGAAAGAAAAAGGAATCCATAACATATTCGTTTTGTAAAACGATCATTTAAAAGCTGCTAAAGCACAAAGTTCAGAAAATATGCACTCCAAATCCAAATGTCCTCATTATGTTCTGTACATAAAAACGATGCAGACCGTTCTTAGTAGTATCATATTCCGTCGATGGGATGCCTGTTACATCCACCTCTAATGTTGTACTATCCCTCTGAAAAATTAACATACTACAACAACTAAAAAATTCTCTTCAAATTGTCTTAAGCTCAAAATCAACGTAATAAGTCATATTCTGATGTTTAAATTTTTGAATGATCCATGGAAGAAAATTTTTTTTCGTGTTAAAATAAATGAAAAATAATGATCATTTAATTTACACAACTGAAAATATTGAGAAGCTGCTCTACGCCCTTCAAAAATTAACTAAATTCTGCTGAAAAATGGGAATACAAGAAAGCATTGAGTGTACAGATAACCTCGCAACTCAGAGAGGTAAACGAGCTATATACATTACTTTTGGATTTCATAGAAATACTTCGCAAAATGAACAAACCTCATCCTTCAATTTGAAGGTAACACTTGCAAAACATGCTGGTGGATAACTTTTTAAGCGCCATTTCATTCCAAGTTCCTTACATGGCTCCTGAAGAACTATTTGACTCAGAATTCGTTGCTTAAATAACGGAAGTATCTTATGTTGGAAATATTCTAGAATTCTTATATACAGATTTAAGTTTTAACGATATAGCAGGTTAGTAAATAAGCAAAAGCAGGCTAAAAAAATAATGAAGATATAAATGATAAGAAAGTAAAGACAGAAACTAAATAAAGTCATAAAACTTTTTCAATTCAAGTCTGACTGGAACTGAACTCAACATCTTTCCCAAAGAAGCAAAAATTTATCATGAGAGCTTACAATTTTAACGAATTCACCCGCAACCATGCCACCAAATAATGTAAAAGTGCCTTGGGGCTTGAGATCAAGCTTTGCATCACTGTTCGACCATTTCTTTACCATCTAAAATAATTGAAAATTTCAAATATAATATCCGCGAAAAAAGCAACTTAAAAGAAACTTGAAAAATAGACCTCAGTTTCTGTGAGTACTTCCCATAACTGATCTGGCTGAACTTTGAATGATTCCGTAAATGATAAGCTTTTAACATCGACGCTAATCGCTAAAACAGCGCATTTCATTAAAACTGGCAGGTAAGTTTTGGTAAAATAACTAGAAAACCTGAAAACTGACTAACAGTGCATTTATAATTCATAAACTCTAGTACACAAGACTTGAAAAAATTAGAAACTTTAGAACTGAAAACTCACGTGCAGATTTCGTGAGGTCATTGTCAGCACTGGTTACCTGGAAGAATTGATACTAGGGATATTCAAAGTACAAAAAATTCATATTAGGTCGCTGAACATAGCAGCTATATTTCAAAAATAAAAAAGCTAACAAGGATTCCATAAGAAAATTTTGTAAAGTTTAGCCGAAAAACAGCACCACGTGATTTTGGAATGCCTTCTTGTCAACATGTTGCTTTCCAATAGTAGTTTTTCCCTTAGAGACCACTTGCGGTTTTGCGCGATCAGTTGGCAATATTAAGCCTTTGCTGAATTCCTCTTTCAATTCTCGAATATAAATAGCTAATTGTTTACGCAAGAATGCAGCCACCTCGTTATTCAAAAGATGTTTTATTCGGTCTTCATGAGGTCCGGCAGTAATGATTGACGGACTTATCTAAAAATTGTTTTGTATAGCAAACTTCTGATTTCCATTTACAGTTTTTTTATATGTAGCAAACTATAATGCCAATAAATGCCATATCTTATTAAAAACGAAATAATAAAATATAAATAATAAAAAAAAAGAACGAAGAAAAAGAAACGGCAATATACATCCACTTCATCAACTTCATTTTCATCGCTTAAATTCGGTATCTCAATATGTCCTTCGTAATCAATATCTGAACCAGCAACTTTTACTGCAAAAATTACTGATAACATTAAGAATTGAAAGTGCAAACAAAAAAAAAACTACCCGACAATAGAAACAGTCACAAATCAAGAACATTCTTTGACGATTTAAGTAAAAATTTCAGAAATCCAAATTATTTGCAGCTAAGAAAAAAAAAGACCTTCAAAGGTTAATTCAATGAGCCACTCGAAGAGGAAAATTAATTTAGCTTTCCGGTTGTTTGCTGTCGCCTCACCGTCTAATTTTTTGAGTTCCTTAAATATGACAACAGTCGAGCCATTTTCGTACTTCTGCCCTTCTAGTAGTTCTTTTAGACGCTGTTTCGACCAAGGCGTTGCATTTTTCTCTGTCCTATAACACTCTAAGTTTGCAAATCGGCATTTGAATATGCCCTTATTCTGATTACTTCCAACAAGGTATTATTGTTTCTTAACATTTAAATAAACACTTATTGGACGTCACCATTCTCTCTGGTGTAAAATTTATTTGGTTGATTTAATCAGAAAATGAAAAATGAAGAACAAAACGACAACCTACCAATGCCAGTTGTTGACATTAACAGCATCCGGACGTTCCTCTACAATCCATCGCGGATCACCCTCACCCCACTTAGCCATCGCAATAAGTAAATGCAAGTCGGTGATACACTATTCTGAAATAAGACAGTTTTAAATGGAATATCGTTTTGAATACTCAAACACTGCAGTAACCTGAAATACACCTCATCCTACAAGAAAGCAAAACACAGCAACACAATGCCCAGACAGAGCACCACGACCATTCTATTTCTCCCATCCGATTTTCTAGAATGCTCTAGAAATAATGCAGCACTGTGAAAACATACTATCCCAAGAAAAAAGTAATGACAGTAACTTAAAACGACCAAACCCAATTGTAACTTGTAAGTGTGCAAATAAGGTCAGAAATTTTCAGCGGAAATTTGACAAAAATAGCGCGATGAAGTGTTTGAATTAAGGCACGTTGTATTGAAACCAACTTCATTTCATCATTTCACTACATAGACATGTAAATAACATGATGGTAGTCTAAATTAACAACAAATTAATTAGCAAAAAGTTAACATGTAACTTCTATGAATGATGACGACCCAAACCCATTCAATCATTAAGACTGCTTAAGCCTCAATAAGTCTGCGTTGGATAGTAATGCCATCATGATACTAAAGTTTTAAAAACAAATTAGATGAAACTTTACTAACTCAAAATTCTAGCTGGGCGAACCCACTGACATTGATATGATTAATATGCAAAAAAAGAACAATAAACATGAAAACTCCATTAAAAAAATGTAACGCATATGTTGATGGGATTAATTCACAAAAAGAAGCATAAGGGATCGAAATTTCTCCACTGAAATGTTGGGGATTTTGCAAATTCAGAAGAAATGTGATATGAACTTAGCTCGGACCAAATATTTGATCTCAACTTGAGCAACATCGTAAACAATATACCTGCAACCGACTAATTATTATTCTCAGAAGAGATATGTAAAGAAATAAGTGATTTCCTATTTATTGACCCTGTTATCTGCTTATTGAGGGAAACATACGGACGAAGATGGATAAATACTTCTAAACAATTTTTACCGCTAATACATCTTAAGTATTTTCATAAATGGTTAATTAGAACGAACTCATTGTACAAAAGCGTGAGATCCTGTCTTTTCGTATCTACAGGTTTTCCCATAGGAATTGTAACGCCGTCTTCTGTCACAAAGTACTCATTTGGGTCAGGAATCATTTGTCCTAAGCCTGAAATGTATGTTTATGAAAAATACAGTTTAAATTCCAAAAAGTGAAGTGATACCTGAAGCAAACGTTTCATTTTCTTTTTTCTACATTAGAATCGATCAGGATTCAATGGAACACTGCTCAATCAGCATTTTGATTTTATGCTTAAATTTTAAGTTACTATGAGTTTTCGCTAATTTTGAAGATTACTCCACTATTTCCTAGTCAAATTATTTTGTCAGAAAAATTAAAGAAATGGAAAGATAACAGTTAAATATTTCTATTCCAAAGCGTACCACAGAATATGGCAGTTTCAGTTGCACACAGCATTTATATTTTTCAGTTATTGCTGCTTCTTATAAAGCTGACATATTTTATACAGAATAATATAATTACGTATAAATTCAACATCAAATTCGAACCTTTAACGCTATGTTTCCCTTTATTAGGTTTTGCGATTGACTTTGCATTGACTTCCTCTTGCATTTCACCAAGTGCCACTTCACATAGCAAAATAAACCCTTCTGTGTTAACTGTATGACAATAATTTGCTGATTTTGATACCAAATCTGCGAAGTATATCCCTTTCCCAAACATATAACCAGTCTAAAATTTCAATTTTGTAATATTCTAAACAGACTTCTCTTAGACTTATAAACTATAAAAGACTCATTATTATTTCTGGAATACAATCTTTTTTCTTCAAATTTAAAAAATATCCGCATTGCTATCAAATTTTATAGAATAACTAGAAGTAAAAATTTCATACCATGGGCGCTTCTGGCGGTGCAATTCGTAATCCCTGTGATAAAATACCTGCATAATTCGTTATCCGCGAACCGTGCCAAAGTAAATAATGATTTGGAATGTTTTTTTTGAATCTTTCACTTTCGCCTTCACGCTTTACCCGGATAATCTAAAAAATATATTCCCAGTCTTTGATGATTAAGATATACAGATGGAAAGGAACTTCCAGTCAAACAAATTTAAAAGATCGTAAACATACATCAACAACTTCAAGTTTATACTGATCGTGTGTGGGTGCATGCGTATTCGTAGCATACTGCAATATGCGTTTATACTCGTCCGACTGCTTATCTAGTACCTGAATAAGCTTAATCGCCTTATTCATTACAGTTTAACACTTTTAAATCTTTAATGTAAAGTTGAAATTTTTTTTGCCACAAAGATTGAAAACATTGAATAAAGAAAGGAAGTGAAAAAAATATAAAAACCTCTAACTGAGAATGTAACTTTTCATAATGTACATCCACTGGATCTCGCATTCGATCTATTTCATTGTCAGTCCTCAAAATGCTATATGTAACTTCAAGCTCCATAAGATCATCGAGCAGTTTCGTCTTATCCTACAAAGAAATGTTGAATTAGTGAATTGAATTCACTTGCACATCCGACATCGCTGCAAAGTGATGCAGAAAAATTAGGAACGACAAGTCACATGTATTAGCAAAAGCTCGCAACAACTATTCGACTTACATTAAATGTCTACTAACTTAAATCAATGAAACCCTGAAAATTAAAAAAAATTATTGATCTTGTATCCCAGTGCTTCATTTTTTCTTGAAGTTCATATACTTAACAAACAGAAGTTTATAGATTACAAAATAAAAAAAAAATTCAAACGAACAATTAAGAGTTTCTGTGAGTTGAGAAGCGGCGGTTTGTTCATACCAAAGTTATGGGGAATAAGTGTAAAAAATCGATTTGTTGCATCCAAGTAATCTTTATATTTGGCATTACCAACTTCCATCAACTAAATTCTAATTTTAAGTCCATATTAAACGGTGTGTGATTTCTACATAACTTCTTTGAGAACTTGTTTTATTTTGCTATTTTTTATTAAAAAAGTTCTCCAAAATGTGCTTACTTTTTGCAGCTCCGTTAAAACCTCATATGCATTTTTTATATGACGAGTTGATAATATCCCGAGAGGCATTTTATCTGTATCGATCTGCAAAAATCATCTTTGAAAAAGTTTGACAATCATTAGTGAAACAAAGCAAAATAAAACGCAGCTGAAAAAAGTTTCAAAGTTAAACTCAAGGTTATATCTCTATTAACTAGATGATTAAATAATTCAAAACTTATAAGAAGGATCAAGAGCTACCTCAAGGCTTTCGAGAACATCGTTCATTGCATCAACGTCAAAAATCATTTTAATAATTTGCTGTATCGGTCTTGGAAGCTTCGATAGAGATCCAGGTTTCACAACAAATTTTTGCAGTTCTTTTGACTATTATATAAATGAATGTAAGGTAACGTTAAAATCTTTGTATTTTCAAACTCCAAATATTTCGAAAAATCTCAAAATCATGCGGTGAAAGCAGATCATCTCAAAATGTTCAAATAATGTCAGTTTGAAAAGTTATTCCTACGCTTTCATAATGAGTCTCGATGAGCGACATCTTCCCCGGAACTTTTTTGAAATTTTCGATATCATTCCAATTATTTGCTGTCCGCTCATTAAACAATCTGAAATCAAATTGGTGAGGTCTAATAATAAACAATCAACTTCGCATAAATCAATACCACTATTCACAAGATGATAATAACTTATACTTTTCAAAAGTCATTTTTGCTCTTTCCAAATCTCCACGATATTTATCGGTTTTTGCGCCACCAATACTCGTGCCGACACGTCCCCATGAACGGAACAAATAATAGCTGAAAGTACACAATATTTTTGAATTCATTAGCCATGAAATATATGAAATATACTTAACAATTCCGCTATGATATTTGATTAAAGAACATTTTCAATATATAGAATTTATAACATATTAAAATACCAAAAAGTGAACGCTAACATACTTTTGCTTACAATCATGCTTTAATAGCTGCAATTTATAGAATGAATTCGCTCCGGTTTGAAAATCTGCCGTTCCCAGCGTTGTTTCCCAAAGTTTTCCTAACGGAAAGTAAATAATTTCAGAACTTGAAATAATTTAAAAATCTTCCGCTAAATTAGACCTGAACATAATATAACGTGGGGAGACAAAATCTAGAATCCAAATAAATGATCCTGCAGACTTCAGATCAACCAGAACAGGATATGTTAACAGATTAAAACAAAACAATAAAAAGTAATAACCCAACAGATAAGTTAAATGGAATTTCCAGAAAGATTTACCGACCACTACACAAATGTAATAAACAGTCGGACGATCGGCTGAACTTCAAAAGAGCCACAAAAATATCAAATAAATACAAAATTTTTGCAAAAGCTGAAAAAAAAACCATTTTCATCTTTCCACACATGTACAACTTCCTGAAGAGGGCATTCGGCATCAACCACTGTCCCGTTTTTAATAATCTGTTGTTGCATTCTCGAACAAGTACCTAGCAATGGAGGCAAATTGTCACACGCAATTCTACCTAACTAATTGGTAAATTAAATTTTTATCAACGGAGAAGCATAATGAATTCACCTTTGGAGTGAATGCTTCTGCGCTTCTTAGATTTGCTACCCGTTTGATCAACATTTTTATCCATGACTTTTAGCGACCCTGGTCTGCAAACAAACTTTTTATTATTTAGCAGGAGAAAGGATGCCACAGAACAAACAAAAGAAGTTTGATTTACTGATAAGTGATGACAGCACAAAATTCTGATTTTAAGAAATAGAAAAAAAGACCACAGTCTTTGAAGCGTCTAAGAATTTTTGGACACTTCTGAAAAAACAAAACAAAACTCACTTAATTAGTTTCTCACATTCTAAAACACTATATGCCCTCTCTTTCGGATCCTGAAACTCCAAAAAAGTTTCAGATCTTGTGATAACAAGTTTTCATAGTAACTAAAAGTCATTCATGGCTAATTCCCTCTTAATCTATAACCCTTCTTCTTTTTCTCCTTTATGACAGAAATACAATGGGCGAGTGTGACATTTTCACACTAATTAAAGAACTTTAAATACCTTGACTTCGAAATTCTTAAATTCAGAAATGCTTGCTTTCATGTCATCAGGAACGACGAATGGTTTCCGAGGTGGGTTGCGACAAGTATACATACATCGTGTATATTCGGAAATATAACCAGTACAAACATAACTTCGTTCTGATGAGCTAAAAAGGAAAAAACGAACTGGAGCAAATCAGAAAATTCAAACATCTTAGAAATATTAATCAAACAGTAATGACATTCTATTTATTGCAAATAATCATTTGGATAAAATTATTTTGACAACGAACTTTCCGCTTTCTTACGGTAAAACTATATGCAGTTCTAACTTTTAACTACACAACCGAAAGAGAGAATATTAAAATATTAAATGTTAAACAAGGAAAACAAAACGGAGAACAAACATGTAAGAAAAATGGAAAGATAAAAAATCTGAATCCATTTAGTAAATGTGACATTTTAAATAAACCTAACCGGATCAAATAAACCTAACCGAGTCTCACATAAAAAGTTTCTCTCCTATGCTTTTATGCAAACTAAGGAAAAATTCACCTGTAAACAATGTGACCTTCTTTGCATTGCTCACAAGGGAGCGGACAGCCAAAAACCATACAATCAACAAGGTGGTCCAGCAGCTAAAACAGAAATTTTTTAAATATTTTCCTTATAAGTATCACAAGAGAATTAAAATTAAAAGCTAGTAATGCACGAAGAGATTTATGCACTGAGTGTTACTATAACGATATAATTTTTGAGTACTAACCCGCGCTTCGAAATTACTCAGTCAAGCAGGTAATAAGATGAAATCTTCGACAAATTTGAAAAACTAAATAAACGCATTTCAATTAGGATCTAATCTTATCAGAGAACTATTACATTAAAATTATTCATTAAAATTAATCCAATGATATGAGAAAAAAAAGGACCAATTTACCCTCGACTCTCCACTTTGTTTAAGAAGTGCCTGATTATTGGCCTGCAGCAAAATTCGAATATCACTTTTGTTCAGACATTTCGATAATTTTTCCCTCATTGACCACATTTCGTTCGCTTGTGCCTTTAAATGTTGCAAAGAAAACTTGCTTTAATGTTGCATTTTCTGAGAAGACTGTAGGCTACCTCAAGACGTTTCATCTTTTCCTCTCTATCAAACAGATCCACTTTTGCTTTTTTGGCTATGTTGTCGTCGACTTTCGTCGGTTTTCTCTTTATACTGCTCTCTGCTTGCTTGTTAAACTTTATTTTCAAGAAATCTTGGTCAGATTCTGACAAATCTTGGAACCCAACAATTCTGAAAATCCTTTTACAATAAATGAAAATATAGAAAATTTCGAAAGTTTTTAAAAGAATTGAAACAAAAATTCTGCTGTGGAGCACCTAATTTAATCTGATAAGTATAAGAATTCCGATATTTGTTACGAACTTTTCAGCACAGTCGGTATATTGTTGCATTTTCTCGAAACAGTTTACATGGTACCATGCCGATTTCATTCCAAGTCTAAGAGTATTCTGCAAAAAAAATTGGTAAGAATTTATATTCTCCCACAAGCAAAAAATTTTGCTAGCAGCAACAGACTCTTCAAGGCAATAAATTGAGCAATGAAAAAATGTTTAAATATTGGTGTTAATAAAAATTAATAACTTTTACACATAAACAGAACCTTTTCGATAATTTTCTTGCAATTCACGCATTTACTACGACCAGTTACAGCATATTCAGAGATAAGCGCAACAGAGTGCTCTTCTGTACAAGATACTTCAGCTGAATGGGAAAAACATTTATTCATTTCCTAACTTGTAAAGCTTTTATCTTTTTGGTTAACTTACCTGAATACTTAATTACGAAGGCAAATTGCATTACCTTAGGGAAGTACAATATAGCCTAAAAAAATAAAAAATGAACTACAATAATATGTTAAACCGCACTATTTTTTATCAAAGAAACAATTAAAAGCAATATCAAAAACCTTAATCAAAACATATTTCAAACTTTTTTTGGTGGATTTATAGAAGAAAATATGTTTTAAATAATACCTTGAATTTCATTCAATTTTTTACGAATTTTTTCTTGATCACTCCATTTTAGAAGCTCTATACCACGAATAGAGGCTTCGTTTATGTCATTTTGCTTTACTTTTTTCCAGAAACAAGTGAAATGGAACCTGGAAAAGAACACTCATTAGCAATTCTGCTCCAAAAGAAATAAGTTCTATATCAAACTTCGAAATTATACCAATTGTCCTGCAGCCCATCAAAAAAATGACTCGGTTTCCGGAGAGACATGCGAAGTGAATCCTGAAATTCTCGCATGAAATCATTTTAGGAAACACTGCTAAAACAAATATACAAGTGTCATTAGAAACATCTGGATTATATTCTTTCCAGATATTTATCTGTTAGTACCTTCCAATTAAAATGCTTATTTAACTCAATTAAAATATTACCTTATCTATCAAACTGTTTACTTACAGCATCCTTTATCTTCGTTACTTAATACAGGTAAAAGATTTTGTAAAGCAATCTGTAATCTTTATTATTAGAAATGAATTAGCGTTTGAATTAATTAAATTTACCTGTGAAATTAAACCATGACATCCTTTGCAAGCAGCACGACTACTTTTAGCATACTCAGCGCCATAAGGCAAATCATCCGCAGATGACGCCATCCGTTAGAATGAAGGAAAACTCACACCTGAAATACTGAATTCGTCATCGCATGACCCCATGTGAAAAAGATTTGCAAATTGGTTCGTCACATGGAAATGGTTCGTAACGCGGAAAATGGTTCGTCAAATGAATGTATCGTTGCAAAATCCGCTTGGTTATGGTAATCATTCAGCGACCATCGAGAGAAGTAGAGGTCAAGTAGCGAGGGGTGCTGTGTTGTGGAAATTAAACATTTATTAGTAAGTTGCGAAATTCGAATTAATTTTCCTAGTTTTTTGAAATAAAGTGAAGTTTAAATCAATCGGCGAAATGTTCTTCTGATGGGAGTGTTAGCATCTCTGAAGTACATCGAACGGTTTGCATAACGAGTATTGCAGCCTGATCCGAAATAAATTGTTAATACATGTTTGAGTGAATTCTAAATATTTATGAGAGAATGATTTTGTCAGAGGAAATAAATATGGGCTCAAGATAACATGTCCCTGACAATTTTCGCCTATCTTCGCATCTTTCCGGATATCCCCATCTGTCATAGCAAAATTCATTTGCCATTTCAGACTAGAAATTGTAAATGAAATTCCCATTTAATAAAGTGTGCCAAATGAAAGATAATTTCCGTCACTTCTATTTTTGTACATAATTTCGAAGCAGCAGTGAACGTACAACGATAATATGACGGAAATGAGGTACGGCGTGTTCCCCTCTATCCAGTCTACGTCATATCAAAGGAATAGTGATTTATTCGATTGAATTTATTAAAACTTACTCACTATTACTACCGATCCTATTCCATTCTTGTGTTGAGCAAATCAATTCCAATTAGTAAAGTGTTCCAATGAATTCGATCTGTCAGCTATCATGACGATAAGGACAATTTAATATGCATTTGAGAATGTGGGACTAAATGTGCATTTGCATTCACCACTTGCAGTTTCTAACAAGAAATACATTTTCTCCCTCAGTCCTACCAGCTCCTCTAAATTCAGATTTTTCTTAATTACAGTTTTTATATCAAGTCTGTCCAACTTTATTAAATCGCAACATTCTAGCCAAAATCGTGGCTTGACATGGTTGTTGACAGTGCTTGACCTCTGCAAATCGGAATACTTCTAGCATTCCTTCTAGCTTTAATGAACTTTATTTATGCGAATATTTTGCTGTTATTTTTTTCTACTCTACAATAACTAATGCTATCAGATATATCTCTTTCAGTTACTGGGAATTATTTTTCAAACTTTAAGTTTCTCAGCCAAACTTTCACTTTACATCAATAAATTTTATTTCATAAGGATCAATCGTCAGAATATTAGGTAGTGGATCAATGATAATAACTGATGAATGATAGCTACAGATAGCGATTTATTGGCTATTAATGTAGCCCTGATAAAGCATTGACCGTCTGCATCAGATAAAAGATGAATTACCGAAACACAGAATATTTGAAAAAGTTAAATTTAAATATTTAAAAAATAAATCCAAATATCTTGGCTAACTTCATGACTGCTAATAAATTAAGTAAATTACTCGTTCAAAAGTTTTCTTGCATTGTTTGTAATGGAAAAAACAATTTTAAATGAGTGAAATTATTCCAAACTGTAGGCTTAGTGCAATTGTCCTTCTTTTCTTGCGTTTCAGCAAAATGTATAGAAATTAATTTACCGAAAAACAAACAGCCGTCGTAATCTATTCATTCCGAATGATCTATTAAAAATATTGTAATTCCTGGATAGCTCAGATTTCAAAACAGAATTTTTCCACAAATTATTGCACATTTAATTACCGCTATTATATTGCTTGCAATTTTTGAATTGAGCATTTATATATCGGTGTAAATTAATGGAATATTTGTGTGAACATAAAGAAGATAATTAATTATTTACTGAAGTATTGAGGAAAAGTAACGGAAGTGACGAAATATAAGATATTATTTATAATTTGATTACATTGGTTGTGAGGTTTTGCTCTTGCTTTCATTACTACTATTTCTTCAATTTCCGTTATTATGTTCAAACTTTTCCTGTTCATGTTGATGTCATGAAATATGATAAAAATTGGGAGAATATCCGTAACTTAAGAAAGTGACGTAAATTCAAGAAAATAGTGTAAATTTTACTATAAATTCCTTCCATCATGAATTAGTCGTTGAATATTCAGAGAGAAAAACATAATGGATGGTTTTTCAAATTTGTGAAATATTATTTGCTAAATAAAAGTTACGGTTATGAGAATGAGAATGTTTGATTATTCCTTCACATGTCTCAATTGTTTCCCCTCATTATCACTTGCTATTATCACCTGCAATATATTTAAAAAGAAAATTGCACAAGAAACATTTTTGAAAATAACTAATTTTGGAACGAAAATTAAGAAAGAATTAGAAAAATTATTAAAAAATGATATTACTGAGAACTCTAATCTTCCATTTCATCAGATTAAATACTAACCGCTCAAAGGAGTTTATATCTATTATATTATTACCTTTAATTTGCTTCTTCTCAACTTGTTCTTTTAATATAAAACTTATATGACATAATATTTTATTATGTATATTATGTCATATAATTTATCATAGAACATAATATAACTTTATGTATATTATATTATGTCATACAACTTTTTCTTTCTTTTGAGAATTTTCCGATAGATCTATCCGGCATCATTTAGACCTGTTACGATACGTATATTTTTGATGAATCTTACAGCTCTCGAATTCAACTAAGTCGCTGAATCGTAGTTTAAACTAATAGATTATTTCATCTTTCCGGATCTAATTTTGAAAGATATCTATTAACTTACATCATGCTTTTCTCCTGGCGCAATTTTTACAATTTTAGCAGCATCAGATCCTCCTCCTTTACTATTAATTTTTTTCATTATTCCAGGCTAGAAATATATAAAGTTCTTTTAGAGCGTAATCCTGTAGTAATTGAAAGGGAAGTGGACCTTTAATAATTGAGAAGTGTTTCCCTTTTTAATTTAACCTTTTTAGTTTCCATCGCTTCCCTCATTTTTTGCTGTTGGCGAGCTGCTATCTCCCGAACATCAGATGCCATTGCAACTGATGGTGGTTGCATTTGAGATGCATTGATGGCATCGTCTGCCCACTCTGTTGCTTTTCCGGAAACCGGACGTTCAATGCACATGCTAACATAATTCTTTTTCTAAAACGGAAGCATAAGGCGCAGCAGCTATTTCTTTTCTTTGTCCTAATGTATTTTGGAACCAATATTTGCACCATAAATGGGGATAGGCCGTCAATTGCTCTTTATATCTAATCTGCTAACAAATCATTGTGAATTATTTGGAATCAGAAACCTTAAGAGCTCGAACAAGCAAACTTCTTGCAACTTCTTTATCGGTTACTTTTATACCGTTGATATCAATGATATGATCTTTCTCCTGAAGTGATTGTGCTGCCAACGAACCTGAAAATGATATCAAAAATCCGATTTGGACTTCCCATATCTTAGGATACTAAATTAATTGAACCTAAATTTTTGTCTAAATTTATTTGAGTTTTATCATTTCCTACCTTCAGTGATATATCCTTGATTGAAGAAATATTTATATAATCGTGTAGTAAGAATTTCAAAAAAAAAATGATACTCATGTTGAAGAGAGTGGGAAATGTTTCTTCATGTTACAACATGAAGAAACAACTGCAGATTATTATAGCAGTAAATCAAAATTTGACAGTTTAACTTTCAAAAGTTTGATGAAATCTACGACAATTTAATAATTGTTTCCTCTATTTTTCATGCAATCTCGAAATATTGAGTTAGAATGAAAAAAAGTTGGCTTTTAACTTTTAGAGTTATGCATGAAAATAGAACCTGGATCAATACGTGATACAATTACGTTATTTTGAAAATGCTTAATGCCAAGGCCAAATTTACACCCTTTTACATAATTAATTTGAACGTAATGATATGTGAAGCCTTCACGACGTTTAAATAAACTTTCGTACTGTGCTGGAATATTATCCTGAGCTGTCTGAAAACGTCTTTATTGATCAGTTCATCAATATATTTACTGTAACAATGAGGTTTTATTACACTTCAAAGGCGTTTCTTGACTTAATCAATGAATTTAAAGTGCTAGTAATAACAGTTACACTTTGCAGTCCACGATCGAACACAATTCGAACCGTTGCTCCAGCTGCTTCAATTGCTTCTCTCGCTTCATCAACTGTTTGAACTGTACGATTCCCAATCTTAAATTCCTACATTAATTTCTTTAACAAAATACACACTATAGTATATATTTTATTTTATATTTTCATATTTTCAAAGTACACACGATATACATAATATAACGTGTATTTATAGTATATATATGTTTACTGTTTTTCGTAGACATTATTACTTGAATCGATTTCAGTTTTCCTTCCTAAATTTTTAACATTAATTTCAAGGGCGCCAAGAGCAAGAAATGAATATGTTATTAATTGCGAAAGGTTATGCTGTTGCCTTTTCAAAATTGCATATTGTCAGAAATGGATCTTACACTTTTCCCAATTTTTAATGAATTCTGGCTGTTCAATCTGTTAATAATTAAATTTTGTGGTTTCAAAAAGATGCAATTTTCTAACTTCTCGAAATTTTAAAATAAAACTACGATATATTAAGATATACTTGGATGATATGATCTCCAGGTAATAATTTGCCATCGCAAGGACCTTGCTTAGTTATCTCAATGATGTGTAAACTTTCATCAACACGCATTCCCAATCCTTCGTTATTTGTTTCAATAATCACTTCCTCATGTCTTTCTTTTTCTTCTGACGATTGCAAACTGCAAATATAAAAAGAGAAAGATGCAAGATCGTTCTGCATTCATTTCATAGTGACTTTATTTAAGTCTCAAATTATTATAATATTTGGGAACATGCTATTGAGTGATTTGTTGCTTATAAATTAACCGTTTTTGTTGACTTTAAAAGATAAGGGAAAACCCTCTTTTTCATTTGTTTTAAAAAATTTGATGTTTTTTATATAATCGTAATAAATGCGAATACAATTATTATGATTTTAAAATATTGGGAAAAGTGGAGCGATAAATGCGTAATTCGTTCTGGAAATTGTAATTGAATTCGTCGTTCTGGAAATTCGTCTGCTTATAAAAAGGCTTACGTATACATCGCTGAATATTATTGTGCAACCGTTTAAATTATTTAAAAAAAATTCATTGAATTGAAAACGAGATGAACATACCATTTGTAAAGCTATCCTCTTTATAAAATGAAATAGAATTTGCATGCTAATATCAAAAATGATGACATCCAATTGGCACAATAAGACTATCTTGACCTTGCTAACAACAGAAGAAATCTGATTATCAAATATCAGCAAGTAAAATTCGTGATTTTACCGATCAGAATGAGTCTATCGATGCAGTGAACATGGCCTATCTTCCTTCATTCGCACCACTTAGTGATAAAATAATCTTCTAGATTTAGTCTTCATCATAAAAGTCTTACACAACAATATGCATGTGCAGCCAACCATTACTAAGTTAATTTCATCCTTAATAAGCTTCTGGCAGCTAATTTCGATTAACAAAATTGATTTTCAGATACAGTTATCAATCACAGAGAAGAAATACAAGTCTTGATTGAGATCCTCAATATATTTGACGATATTCTTACGTTGAAGCAGCGCACAGATTAATAGCATCGATATACCGAAGCCAATGAATAAGCTGCCGCAGATGCGGAAAGGTTGCTCTGACTGCTGCAAATATCTGTTATTGATAAATAATTTGTATAAGAAAGTGCTTCGTGTAGAATTTTAATTATGCTTAACAAGTGTTTTGTATAAATAATATATATTGTTGGAAACCCGAAATAATCTCATAATATAAAATTACTTCTATTATTAAGGTATCTTTATATTATTGTTTTATGATGTCGTTTGTCTCTCAGTGTAATGACAAAGTATGCTTCCTTTAATTTCTCTACTTACGATTCCAAAGGATATCGTAACGACATGAAACACTTTTTTTTTACTATCGGTTTCATCGATCAAATGACTGGATGATCCTTAGTTTATCATCTACTAAATAATCAGAGATCCTTTATTTGCCATCAATTTCATTTATTAAATCAAACTTCGATTATTTTTTTGCACCATTAGTTTTGTTTACAAAATGATTATTTGTCTAAATCACTAAACAATACTAACCGAGCATCGCCCAACTTGAAAGGAAGGTATTCCAGTGTTATCTACTGCTTGGAAAAAATTTGATATTGCTATCCATCCTTGTTAAACTCTTCTGAATCACTACTACTTCAAGGAACAGTTCCAGATTATCCTCTCTAATCAACGAATAAAGAAGCATAACCAAGTGATTTATTCAATTTATCATATTTTTTGATAATTATATTATAACATGAAGAAGAATAAAACCTCTCTATAAAAAATTAAGCCTTCATTACAATTCGATAGTTCCAAACAAATCTTTCCCTCGAAAAAATAAATTTCATATTAGCGCTGTCTTAATGGTTTGAATAATATAAAAGTCTTATTTTGGGATGCATTCTTGTTGTTTACAGAGTTTCACAACAGAAAAATAAGTTTTAATAAGAATTGGTTATTCTTTTAAATAGTAAAGAAGAATTCACCACAGGTTATTATAATTATATTGCACATGCAGTTGAATAGTAACTTTTACATGCTGGACACTATTTTTAGTATGTCGAATCGATTAATGGTCAGAGCATAAGTGAGAGGACGAACCTGACATAAAACGATAATGCCGCTTAGAACAAGTGTTATACCAACGACAAATAATCCAGCAACAGTAAGCACTGTACCTGGTGAGCTTGGTGTCTTCTTTTGAATCATTGCCTGCAATATATCCAATCTAAATCATATTTCACTAATTTCTAGCAAAAATAAATCAATGAGAAATTAAGAGATGTTCAGGCTTACATGTTGTCTGCTGGTAGAACCAGTAATTTTAGCCGTTTTCTAATTTTTTTTGAAATTTTTTTGAAAGTGAAGATTTTGACGATTCGATAGCTTAAGCAGTATTTGAGACGAAAATATAAATATGAGAGAATCCGGCACTACAAAATAATACGGATTTGGACAAATACCGCGTTGATGTCAGCAATTTTTCTCTGCTACTAAAATGAATTTCCGGCAAACAAAGTCGAAATTTAAAGTTTCATATTTGAAAAAATAGTTATCATTGAATCCATTCTCATGAAAATATCATAATTTTTCTTATTTCATAGTATTAAATAGTTAAAAAGTGTTAAGGAGCCCTAAACAATGAAAAAAAAGCTGCTATTAATTCAAGCATTACTAACTAGATGAAGGCTCGTAGCCTGGGATTACTAAAAATAAGTCTACACGTGGTAGAAACTCTCCTACCGATTACAAAGTAATAGCTACAAAAATATGCTACTCCCGCTTTACAGTGAAATTAATCATTGAGATAACTCATCGAAAACAGGTATAGGGATAAATTGGAGTGAATCGTTTCATTGTATAGAATAATGTTTGCTGGGTACTGTTAGACGAAGATTAGATCCACTTGATAATGACATTTTCTGAAGATCACAATGTACGTATAAAATAATATTTTACTACAAAAATAAATTCATTTCAGTTTTTGATGAATCTATAGAATTCCAAAGAATTTTTAACTTTTTTGATGAAAAGTTTATGTTTGAATCGTGCACCAGTTTAAGATGTTGCTGTGTTTCATTTATTTCGTAATGTTAGATCTTCTGATGCTGAATCAAGTAATGGCATTTGAGATTCCTGGATCTTTCAATGATGATTCGATATATTATAGCTTCAGCTCTAATACACTTATGACACTAATCTTCGTAATACGAGTCGTGATATGAGATCAGCATAGTTGTGCACGTTATATTGATATTAATAAATTTTCCTAACATAAATAATACTTTCAATAAATTTCTATTGATAAGTAATAATAAATATCAGCCAATGATAATCAATGTGAATCAAAGTTTATCAGCAGCAAACTGCTTTTTAATTCGAACGGTATTATTTTATGCTAAGAAGGGAGGAAATGGAAGAAAACCACTATAAATGTATCACTTAAAATTCCAAATACAACTTTATCATAATGACATTTCATAAAGAAATACGAAAAAACAATTTTTATATAATGAGGTGATTGCAAAAGAAATATTAATGATTGATTTATCGATTGATTGAATAATTGATTGGCAGAAATTCGAATGTTAACGAATAAAATACGATTTTTAACAGTTTTGGTATAGATTGCATATATGCTACTTGTGATAGATGAAAGTCATGCCACGTCTGTTTGTTTTTCAATGTTTTTATACCACCTGTTCTACCTTTTTGCGTGATTCGTCGTTGGCAACCTCTTGGTTACACACCACACGACCATACTTATTTTATGGCACTTTTCGTGAATAGGGAGGATATTTCATATTTATCAAACAGCTATGAGAAGTTCAAAATATATGATTCTATAAATTAACAGGTGAAAAGTCCAACTATAACTCACATTATCCCATTACTTTTAATCTTCCAAAAGCATATTTACTTTCCAAAATACATAATACATATTACAGGTGGGTGAGGCGACAAAAGGCTAATAGTGATAAAAATGATGCTGATAGCAGGTAATCATTTCATTAATTCATATTTAATAATGAAGGGTTGGAAATTATAGTAGTGCTACCTGATATTAAGCTTTTTTTGTAAATGCTACATAAAAATGCTTTAATTACAGCTATGGAAAGGTTTTCCGTATAATTGGAGCTTTTGTCTACATTTCTGTAATATTTCAGTTGACGATGATGAAAAATTGCATGAATGGATAGATGATGGAAGGACGATTGCAGCCAGCTCTTTTCAATTGGGTCAAATCGAAAATCGATATAATTAATAAATTAGTCTCTGCCTCATTGTTTTTTCTCGAAGTTAAAATGTCTTCGAAATCGATGATGGAAATTATGCTCAAAAAGTGATATCAACTACTGTTTTCATACTTGTAAATAATTTTTCTTTGGTCAATATAAATCTTGAAATTTGAATTAATTCTAATAAAGCTAGCTAGCCACAATATTTTGATATCGCAACGTAATGAATTAAAATATTCAATCTTTCACCAGATGTTTGGGTTAATCAATTTTGAAGTGAATATTAATTGATTCACTCATGTAATGCTTTATATTTTGATATTGTAATGGCTTGAGCTGAACCAAAAAGTTACTACGATAGAGCGGAAAATGAAGAGATATTGTTATGTCACTTCATTTTGTGAAAAATTCAATTATAATCTGAAATACAGGTACTACACTAATAAGTACTGCAAAATGTGAAGCTATTTTTTAGCTCTTTTGAATTAGTGGAAAAATGCAGAGCCTCTGATTGTGATGTTACAGTTAAATTGAGCAATGTAACAAATGAATGAAAAAATGGTATTTGTAAAGGGACGGCAAACTTGTATTAATCAGTATCACAATAATTTCCAGGAAATAATATCTCCAAAACCTTTCTTCCTTCGATAGCCATCTCTTAACAAATAACACAACAAAAAAAAAAGAAATAAAAGTTATATTGGAGGTAATCGATTGTTAACTAAATATAATCGAAAAACGAATTTTTTAGAAAATCTTTCAATCACATTGATATTTTCAATTTAGTAGCAAGGAGACGGTATTGGTTATCATTTTTAAAAAAAAGTGGGAAATTAATTAAATTTGGTCTTCCATTTTTGAATTTTAAGACTCCCTGCAGATGGGACGAAATTAATGTAATCAAATTTTGATGTGAAATTAGGAACAAATATATGGAGAGAATGCATTTCTCTAAATCATCTCCTGGTACCATCTTCAAAGAAAACACCGCCGTCAATAGCACAATATTTAGGACAAATGCCTTTTTCTCCTGGTGTTCCCGGAGGTCCAGCTGGTCCGGGAGGTCCAGGTTGTCCATCAACACCTGGTGGTCCATCTTGGCCTGGAGGTCCTTTTGGTCCTGCTGGTCCTGGGGCTCCATCTGCACCTGGTGCTCCAGGTGGTCCTGGGGGACCTGGCGGTCCCGGATCACCAGGTTCACCAGGCTCTCCTGGTGAAAGTGGCTCGCTTTGTGCTGGTATGCCAGGCTCACCAGGTGGTCCTGGTGGTCCTTGTTCACCTGGTGGCCCTGGAGGGCCTCGTGGTCCGGGGCTTCCTGGACTTGCATCAATACCTGGCCGCCCGGGTGTTCCAGCATCTCCAGGATCTCCTGGTGCTCCTGGTGGTCCTGGCGGTCCTGGTGGTCCTGAAAATACGAGCATTAGTAAAAGAATGGTAAATTTTATAGACGCAGAAATGATTGAAGCAAATATCTGTGCTAGAATACAACAAAGAGTTCCTGGAAGAGTTGATTCAAAATGCTGATTCAATATTTCAGAAATTTTAGATTGCTTGATCGGTTTAATGAACTAATTATGTCATCATACTTTATTTAGAAGTTTAAAAAACCGCACCTTGGGGACATGGCTTACATGGTGGAGGTGTTATGGGTTCGCAAGGAGCAATTGGTGGTTTGCCTGGCATTCCAGGATTTCCAGGTACACCTGGCTTACCAGACTTTCCCGGCTTGCCTGCTGGACCCGGTGGGCCTGGTGGCCCCTGAATGCAGCAACCTTCGCAATGCACATTTGCTGCGGAATTCACCTCAGAATAACCTGACTGTCGTGCTGTTCTGTTATTAGGTCTAGAATCTTGAGGCGTATTCTTCATGTAATTCACTTCAGTGTATATATCATTTGCTGAACCCTGAAATTTCGATAATTCGATTCTTTCAAATGTAGCGTCGTATTCCTTGATGATCTAGCTGAAAATGAAAGCTAAATTCAATGTTAAATTATCGCATAAAAATTCTACAATGTATCATAAGGCAGTTGAGATTCATTGCTGACAGAATTTTATTCAATAAACGATTGGGAGAGAAATGAAAATAACGCTCACAATCCTATTGTTCGTTATTTTATCAGACAATGGTTAATTGGAAATATTAAGTCAACTATTCCCAAATTACCTGCCATTTAGCGCAGTGCCTTACTCAGTAGTGATACTTCGAAAGAGAATAACTTCATCGGAAGCTTAATTAAGCATTCATTGGTTGCAGATGAAGTACATGAAGTACCATGGATTAATTAATTATAAGGGCATGTAATAATCATAGAAGTGAAGCAAATGATTTTTTCTATCTTTTTATGATTTCTAAGAAGTAATAGATACGACATTGTTTAAAATTGAATCAGAAGTGATTGGCAAGCTGAGATGGAAGAGTGGCCAGATGTTCGATACTTGTATCTATTATCATCTGACTTTTCTGGATGTTAATATCTATACAAATCATAAATAAACATTTGTATTATTAAGAAGTAAAGAAAAGTTCACAATAACAGAAGTAAGTCAAAAAGCTATCGGGACTTTTGAAGCAAAGTAGAATTTTGATCTTAAACATCTTAAAAACGATTTCTTGTTAAAGGTTCATTGTTCATTCTTCTCAGCAACTTCCTTGTGGAGCTTGTAGTATGAATGAATTCTATTTGAAGTTGCGATCACTACCGTTCCGGTGTAGTAATGGCTTTTTAAACTCAAGGAAGTAAAGGAGTGAACGAAAAGAAAGCAACTGATCCATGAATGTTTAATGATATTAATTAGAAAATTTTACTCTATGATCTTCACTTAATCAAAATTTATATAATTTACATCGAATGTTCTGGATTCAGTTAAAATGGCGCAATTAAAAACTTTTTGTGATTAAGATTGTTTTGTTTTCCATTAAGAGAAAGTGAAATCTTTGAGTTACCGTATAACAGATAAGATTTTAATTTCAATTGAAACGTAAGAAAATTTAAAATGTAATCTACCAAGAAAATTCCAACAAGTATTTAATAAATCTCTTTTTCTTCATTTATAGTCTTATTTTCATTCCTCCAACTGCTTCATAAAAGAGGGAAAAAATTGCACGGCTGTTTTCGAAATCCAGAAATATATACCACACAATTGTGCAAATCGCCTCAACTTTTTCATGTAGAAGTAGCAAAGTTATTTTCGTGCTTTTCAATGATAACAAATGAAAAGTTATGAATTTCTTAACCATCGAAATTTGTTAATAATGTGATATATGAAAACAGAATCCATCCTTTTTTCATCTCTTTTGCCCAAGAACAAATGCCGATTTTTGACCCAAATTTCATCATCGTTGCAGCTACGATCATAAAATTGGATGACCTGATTCGCTGTCAGTTTGTGAAGAAAAGAAATGAATTCGTTATCATCCGAAATTTACCCTGATTGACAAGTTCCTGATAACTGTATTTCATGATAAGTAATAGATTATCAATATTAATGATGCTACTTAATGGATTTATATCAATAACTATAACTAGTAACTTTGAATTCGACTAGATGAGTTTGTAGAAGCTTCAAATAAGTCATGAAGATATTCGTTGCCGCGTGATTGGTCATTTAAATCAAATTAGATGCTAGTGATTGGATTGTTTTTCAATGATCTTTCTTGAAGATATACGTTAACAAATTGATAAAAAGCTTGAAATGATTTGACAAAAAATCCAATCTCATTTCGTCTACCACCCCAAAAAGCATTCATAAGACAATAAAATTAGATTAGCTGGAAAGATGTCGAAATTTCAGACAATACTCTAAAAACAACACAATAACTTTTACTTGAAGTGTTTTGCGATGTTCTCAGAAAAAAGAAAATAAAAAAAGATAAAGAAAAAATTCGAAAAGACTTATTCACATATTGATTGCATTTTATTTTATGAGGAACCATTTTCGAGGAATCTCAAAAACTATTCATTTCGCTCCGATAATTGAATTTGATAACTTTAAACCATTTATTTCATCACTTCTCGAAGTCTTCGTAATTTACTTCAAAATGCTACAAGAAATTACCTTGCAATAATTAATTTCATGATGCATTTGTCGCCTTACATGTGCCACATAATTATAAACCATCGGTAACGATATGACAACAGACAATACCGCCACAATGGAAAATGATACAGCAGAATAGGCAACAAATTTATACGCTTTTATACGACTGTCCGACTCCATTGTCACTGTTGGAATTAAGACGAATGAAGTTTTGGACAATGCCGCCAAACGATTCCAGTGAATAAAACTGCAATATTTTGGATTATGAAGAACTGGAAAGATAATTACGGTAACGGATCACTAATTAAAAGATGAAAAAGATTGTGAACTTTATTGGCTATCAATGCTGGATCGAATTCTTGAAATGAACTAACAAACTGACTAATGCCTTAAAATAATGAAACAATTCTTTGCGATTGGAACTAAACGAAATGTATACGTATAAATCGGATTACATATGCTGTGTCATTCATGCACATGCATACAACTTAAACCATTTAAATAGGCCTTGGATTGGAATGTCTACTCCTCCCATCTGAGAACCCTTTTCTCCGACCCATATCTATCACCTCATCCTACACATCACCCGATTTGTTCGGCATGATAAGACAATAGAGTGATGGTAATTATTTGGTATGAGAACTATCGGAAGACCCTCCATATCTTTTATCTTCATTTCTACTTATTTTTTCTTCCTTTTTGTACAATGATACGTTTTCTTCCGGAGAAGATAAATGAAACAATACTATCATCTCTTCCAGACAGATATCATCAATAATGCCTTCAAAAGTCGCTCCATTTCTTTTTTTCTTTTAATTAAACTAAACTATAATGTCGAAAAATGCTTGATATTAACTGATACATAAAGCATGCCGTAATTGCAAACACAAATTTTGTCAGCAGCTTATAAATTGATAAAAAATTTTATTGTAACACTGATATGTGAAAATATTTATGTTATAATTATTAGCCTTATTAAATAGCTTAAATATAAATATTATTCACAAAACTTTGTATATTTTCCATAACGGAAATATTTTTCGAGCGCAACAAATATTACAGCCCACCGGAAAGTTTATTCTCTAAGAAATGAATGCCCCCTTGATACGGTTCCACGATACATTTGAACGATAAGCTTGAATTGAAATCGAATGATATTCCGATCAGATTTCATTGATAGATAATTTGATTGGCTTATGAATTTTTTTAAATGAAAGTTTTTTCTTTCTTTAACAATTCAGAGAAGAAATTACATTGGTAATAAGAATTAGTCGAGGCTGTCCGTGAAAGAGAAAAAAGTTTGTTAATTAGTAAATAATTCGAAAAGAACAGCTGGAATAAATTATTACAGCAGCATATGTTAGGCCATGTGCTAAATGTCTTTTCTCCTCTCTTTTTACTCCGATGGGGATCAAGTTCTCTAATTATCTTTTTCTGACAGTTCGCATATCCTTCTAAATTAAGAATTCTTTATCATATATTCAATATGGCTTATCAATTTAAAAAGTTTTTTGTACGTTTCAAAACATTCAATGAAGTTTATCAATTCAAAATGTAATAAGTTTGATTTATCCAATTCTTTTTAAAATTATAAGATAGGATGATAAGACTGTGAATATTTCGATTCATCAAAAATAATTCTAATAAAAAAGGTCTTAAAATAAAAAATGACCCTAATAAAATAGTTCTAAAATAGTCGCAAAGTCTGCCCAAACGCCTCTTAAATTTGAAGCAATTTGCAACAAATAGGAGAAACACGCCACGAAGGAAAGTACCAAAAGCCAGGAGCCAAGAGCAAAGATAAGGTAGGAGGATAATTAAAATAAGAGAAGGAAGAGAAAAAATTATCTCTTTTCCAGTCGTTATTGCTCTTAAAATAATGAAATTATTTCTTAAATTAATTTCTTCATTTTGTTCGAGCTAATGATTTTTAAATAGGAATAACTTTGAACTCATGAATGATTAAAAATACAGCGTTTTTAGTCGAAGGAAACTAGAAATGACAAAATTCAAAAACGAAAAACAATATAATGAATGCAGGATATTGTTGCAGAACAGAATAATCGTTGCTTAAACGAGTGGGGATATTAACCACTCGCGGTTAGGAAAGAAATTATATTACTTCTTCGTTTTGAGTCAATCTGAGCACAGAAAAACTCTGCTTCCATATACCGCTTGCATTTTTACACCGTTAATGCTTGACCACTTCCACCATATCGCTAACAACAGAAACTTGCAATCACTGATTGACGTCTGTCAAAGTGAGCTTTGATTGACATCTAAACATACAAAAAATTTTAATCTGAAAAATTTAGTTTGTAAGATTTATGAGGAAAATACTGATTTGGCTTAGCATTCCTTCACAGTCAATTTTTCTTGAAAACCTTTTGATCCAATCTTCATATAATTGTATCCAATACAAATCAATAAAAGTTAAATTCCACTTGTGCACGTGAATTTTCTATAAGCGATTGAAAAGATCAATCGATTTAAAAGTCCCTTCCGCCAAAAAAATTTAAATCAACTCTTCTGCTGGTGGTTTTTCATTATGAAAAAATAAATATTATATATAATTATCAGTCTTTAGAAAGCATTTATGACAGTTTTAATCTTAGCCCTCCCTTATCCTCTGACTAAGTTCTTGACAAGGCTGCTCCATCCTAATAAATGGATAGAGAAAATCTCCCTTCTATTTATAAATCAAGAACCCTTCCTTTGCCTTAAATGATGATTTGATCTTAGTGGAACTAACTCCATCTAATAATTTGACTGCGTTATTAAGTGCTATGTTTTGTTCATTGAAGAGATCAATCAGATCCATAATTTAAGATATATTGATGGAAATTTTATTATGAAACGAAAAATTTATTCCCGAAATGTACTTACTGAATAATGAGAGTGTTCATTAAATGTTTCAAAAATAAAAACTGCAAGCATATAGTGAATATCTTCCTTACGAACTGTACAGTTTAAAAATGATACTAGAAATAGCACTTCCGACACCGCCATATTTTTTCTCCGCAAGAAACATCAACACAAACTTTTCAATGTTAAGAATCCTCTTTTCCTTCCTTGGTATTCTAGAAATAGCACATATAGAAGTATGAAGCTCCGAATGACTGTAGAAACAGACTTCATCATCTTTTTGAGCAAAACATTTCCACACATGTGGTATATCTATTTCATAGATACCGGCCAAGTAAGACAATGGCCAGCAAGCATAGCTCTTTTTGTAGTTTGAAAAGCATTTGTTAATAAATCAGCTCCTCCTTTAACACGACAAATTGTGGTTGACGCATATGGATCGAATATCGAAACTTGATGTTGCTCATATTCATAACTGAAATTAAAAGGAATAAAAATGAAAATTTACAGGCTCAAATTTCTGAATAAACAGCCACGAAAAAAATGCTGCATCGTTTACACCAAAACCTGATATTTTTTTAACAAACCTGAAACCTCACCTGAAAATTATGGGAGAAGAAACATGCTGGCACAAAGTTATTTGAAAAAAAGAAACAAATAGACTTACCCGAATTGGTTCTTTTCAGTAACAGTAGCATTGCTTAAATGAAAACTGGTATGGTTGAAATCATATTTTGCATAATGACTAACAAACAACAATATTAATTCAGCTACATCTGGTTCTTGTCTTTCTTTGAAGTCCAGATCCTTCTAAATTCATTCTAGTGTAGGAAATTATTACTGGGAAACATACATTTTTAACTTAAGAAATTACGTTTCAAAACCAAATCCAATACAATGAAACAAAAGAAATTTGGGAAAAAACATACAGGTCTTCCATATAAAGATACCGCTATCCGCTGGATTGGTAAGTTGGGCCTCAAGTTACCTTTGAACTTTTTACACATAACTGGTAGAACCGGTTGAATACCATAAGAACCAGTGCACTGCAAAACGATGAAACTGAAGACTGATTAGACCACGTTAACCATAAAAATTTTTTGGAATAAATTTCAAACTACTCAATATTGTGTTTACTATCAATTATAAAAGACAAAAGCAATAAACAATGTAATCAATAGTACGGGTAAATGGAAGTTTAAATCTTATTAATTCTTATAAAAAAAACTTATAAAAGGCCCATATAGATATGTAAGCTTGATAAAAAATGTAATGCTAGCATAGGAAAATATGCTGCATAGATAGTACAATTTAGTCAAAAATCTCTATATTCTGTTAATAAAAATAACTTTCATATACCTGCAAGAAATGTAGAACCAACATCAATACATGATAAGTGGAAAATAAGCCATGCTTGCTATCTTTCAATCGTTGCGATTCAAGCCATTTTTGCGCCCACATGTTCAGCAAAGCTACCCGCTCGTCATACTAAATTCAAAGATTCAATTAAAATATAAAGTTCTGTGATTATTAGAAGCAAAGTATAGAATTTTAAAAAGAATATATCTTTTTAGTAAACTTGTATGTCAACCTCATTCCTTACGTTAAGGATTTCAATGTCTTTCAACAATCTATAAATGCTTTCGAAATTTCAGATAAAAAGAAAGTTGCAATCTCAAACCTGAGCACAATATCGGACAAAGTAGGTATTTCTAATTGATGCATATTTTTCGAATTGAATATCAACATGCATATGTTTCTGCGTTTGTAAATGAAGAATTGGTACCCGGGCTGCATGAATAATATCTGTCTGAGACCAATCGAACTCCTTACACAGAGAGGACTCTTCGATTCTACTTTTCACTTCCGTCATAAATGTTCTGCAAGTAAAGGAACAAATTTGCAACAAGCAAACCAAAAATAACATAAAAACTTGTAAATTTAAGTTACTGATCATATTGAAAGATATCAGATGTTACGTGACATCACCAATTCTGATATTCAGCATTCAATGTTAGTGTAAAAATACTGCAGAACGTAATTAAATTGTATAATATCTGCATAGTACATTTTATAATAAACAATGACAAAAATTGAGTTCAAAAACTGTCATAAATACACACCGCCTAAAATTTTCCTTACTAAGTGACTGCAATAGTTTTTCGCGTTGTTTTTCATCAATCGTTGATAAATAAACTAAATCGATATCTGATACACCACTAGCAAGTCCTGAAGCAGTTGAACCTACGGGTACAAGATACTGACCACGGTTACGCGCCAAGATTCGACGTAAACCCGTAACGATATTGCTTCGATATTGGAGAGTCTGAAAAAAGGAGAAAGTTCAGGAGTTAAAATAATCGAACTTATAGAACACTTACACAGTAGAGAGCCCGAATAGCCTCACCGCCATTTTACGCTTCCTATTTGAAAAACAAGCGTGATTTACGTCAAGCAGAATAATGAAGTCATTAAAAAAGGCCGCAAAAAATTATCATTACAGGCTTAAAATCATTGAACGATTTCGAAAACTTTAAAAATCACTTGAATTGTATGAACCACATAGAGTGTGACATTTTTTTATATGAAATAATTTTAAATTTGGACTCATTTTGATATAAACATCAGTTTCACACGGAGAAAGCAGTGCTCTGCGTCATTTGATTAGCAGTTATATTTTGCACACTGATTAATCTTTGGAGATGCTAAAAAATTATTAAACTCAAATTTTAAGAAAATAACCTGCAAGTAGCTGTTGTATCGTTGAATTGCCTCTTCCCTAATAAGCATGGACAATCGCTGCAACTCCTCTTGATGCTTGCGGATCATAAATTCCACAAAACTATCACATACCGCAAACTTTCGCCCATCATTTTTCACCACTACAGTTGCTGAGGATGTGACTCGCTGGCTTTTAGCACGGACTTTTGTTCGAACTGATTGTGATGTAAGACAAACACCATACAATCGCAACACACACGTTTTCATTTGCAACTATACATCAGTAGCCAATTGGCCGGAAAAAAATCTACATGCAACAGCAATGTCATTAAAAGAAGCTCGAATGTTTAAAGCTGGAGAAGCGACCCCAACTTGTTATCCCAGCTTCATTATTTTAGAAGGATCCTGTAACATGATCTTCCGGTTTTTTTAATCGCACGTAATTTTTTATAAGCTCCATCGCTGGCGAGCTTAAATAACTTACACCTCTTATGTTCTTACTTCCAAGCCCAGATGGAAGAAAAAAGAAACTAGTCTGACCCTTTATTTCTTATTAGCTCCATGTTGAGAATCAAAAAATCTTAATTTCATTTACTTAACGCGAAATGAGAAAGCCAAGTATCAATTTGAAAGGAGTGCTATCTTACTTGTCCTCTTCAATAGCGTGCAAGGAAACATTTACCAGCTTTATTTTAAAATGGTCATTATTGATATTCCTTTTGTTTTTCTATTCTATGTCTAAGTGCCCTAATATTTTGATACCTCTCTTATCTGATATGCCAGTAATCGATCCTTCAAAGCAAACCATTTAATTTATTAAACTGGATAGCATTTTTATTTTCTCAATATGAAACAATTTAAAAAAGAAATGCGCGGCAGATGGTACCACTGACTTTGTTCATTCTCCATTCAGTTCACAGTATATTTAAAATAAGTTTTGAACTTCATGAAATTTATACAATATATTTCAAAAAGCGAAACAAAATTTCGGGCATATTCTCACTGTGCAGAAGCAGTTTTCTTAGCATACAATTAATTCTTTAAAAGTAGCTCTCGGATACTGCGACTTAATAATTTCCAACAAGTTTCACGAAGATTAAAAGCTCACTTTATCGAATGATTGATGAACTCTGTCATAACTATTTATAAGAAAAAAATAGCTTCCATTGCACAGTGACAAATAACTTGATAAAAAATTTAAAAAAAGTCAAAGTGCACCAAAGGATTTCCTAATTAATACACTGCCACAATCTGCTAAGCAGTCATGATTTAAGTGTTAGTCAGCAAATGTAATGAAAGTATCTACTATGAAGAAAAAAAAAAACAGTAACAAAAATCACACTTTGGCACCTTTCAGAATTAGATGGCCCGTAGAATAAAGTATGAATATTTTTCATAAAATAAGCTTCTGCAATATAATAATTGAACAGTATTGACTAAATTCCTGAAATTAGCTAATAAATTAAAATTACAACTAGTTCAAGAACTTTTTACAAGATATCTCAGTATTCTATTTAAAAATTGATCAAATTTACGCAACAAAACATTTATAAACAAAAATTTAGAGCCAGGAACTTACTCTATCTATAACAACTCAAGAGATCTCTTAAGAGAAGCATCTCCAACAAAATCTGCCTCCTTTTTTTACTTGATTAACATCCCGTTTATAATATACAAAATTTCTTACATATCAATCAAGTAACGTGAAAATAAAAATCATTACAGAAGGTATTGGTAACAGTAATGAGGACAAATTTAGAAACTTAAACAGATAACAAACCTGCAGCGAAAAAGACCTAATTAATGAAGTGCTGCATGAAAGCGAAATACAAATTACAGAAGATTTGAAGATATCAGAGTGTTATTCACAATGCCTTAGTTTTAAGCCTTTCTGGGAAAAGATAACTAGAGCTGTTTTTTCACCTCCATCATTGCTCTCACTCGATATCACTCCCAGACTACCCATGATAGCGCTTCGTTCACAGATAAATTACGAGAGATAAAATCGACTAGGACAAACAAAGAAGAGAAGTAAATATGAAAGTTCGGTTTACCAAATTTGAGAGATCTATTTCCTTTTGGCAACAACAGAATAGCAACACTGTTGCTGTTGCACCGGCAGAATCAAATATTTTCTAGCACCATTTTCTTGTGAACTTCAGTATGTTCCACAACCTAAAAAACACGTTTTCAATACTCATTCATTCTGAAATTCGACAGTCTCTGAGTGATAAATATTTCTATATAGCTTCGCCAGCTGAACTAAAGAAGGTCTAAGACACCTTGATCGTCTTCGTGAACAAAAGATATTTCATGGAGCATTTTTTGACATGAGGAGATAATCATAAAAGCTCTAAGCTGAACTCACGATCGTTAACTCTATTTCAAAATGTAGTATCACAAGAGGTAACAACACGCTGTCATCCATGTGGTCAAGGTGTACAAATTTCAATCGAATGACGGAAATGAGTTTTCAAAAGCGATCAATTGCACGAATTCGACAAAAACTAAAATTATAAAGAATTAACACGACAAATTAAAAAATTAGGAAATTACATCGCAGAACTCATCGAAAGATATTTTACCATCGCCATCTTTATCGTGAAATAGTATTGTTTTATCAACTATTTGCTGCAGTTGGTTGTCTTTCAAATTGTTTCCCACCATCATTTTTAAAACCTGAAACTTGAAATAGTTTACTATTCGAGAGGATATGAAAACATCAAGATACTGCTATTTTTTCTATTAATATCCGTCAATCAAATCACATGTTATAAAAAAGAAAAATATAAAGAAAGAGATAGAAATGAATCTTGAAGACTCAATTACCTCTATAAAGTGCAAGCAAAAAATCACTGAATATGGGCATGGTAACACACACATTTAAAGTGCTAAATTTTACAGTCTTCATGATATTCATTAAATCATCTTGCTAAATTAATTGCTAACGAGACTGACCTGAAAAAGCTCTCCATTCGAGATATATCCATCCCGATCCATATCATATATACGAAAAGCAACTGAAATAAATATGATTTCTGTGTTAGTGTTGAGAACAGTTCCAAAATTCAAAAAAGATTCTAATGCAAAAATCAAAGTCATAGTATTCACTTGTATTTGTAACAATTTTCCTGAATAGCAAATGAGTTTATGCGTTTTTAGTGTATAGCGAGTAAAATGTTTTTAACGAAAATATTTGAGGAATATTATTATAAAACAGGCTCTCCTTTAATCGATATTCCTAAAGAGATAAAAATTCGTTATTTTCTATTAACTCCTTTTCAGATATTGAGAAAATCTCAAATTGCAGAAACCCTGAAAATTTATGTTGAAATTTATGTTTTTCTTAAAGGAACTAAAATCACATACTATCATGCCATATGACAAGTTCGCATGATTATACATAAATATATCGGCATCTTGAGTGGATTTGCTGGACTTCGATAGTTGTTATTTCATACGGTACAAAAAGTAAAGAAATACAACAAAACTTACACTTCAGCTTTACTGTTTTATCCCCTTTAACACTAAATTGTGATATTCCCTGAATGAATTCTGAAAATAATGTGCTTTGTTATATTTGCGTTCTAAAAAGAAAAAAATTTAGATGAAAAATAACTAAATTTTGAAACTATAAAAAACCAACATTTTCATTGAAAAAAAATCAAACCTTTGAAATCAACTTCTCCATCACCATCTTCGTCGAATATATCAATAACTCTTTGGACCAACGGATTTTGTTGCAATTCCGGTAATGACATAAATTCGTCAACACTCAAACTTCCCGAACCATCCAAATCTAATTTTTTGAAGCGTCGTGCTAGGCGCCGCAACTCATATGCATCAACTGCAAATAAAATTAACATAATTTATGGAAAATTGTCTGAGTAATAAATAATTAATATAACTGCTTTAAAAATAAGTGCAGCAGACGTCACATAAAATGGGTAAAAAAAATTATGTTGTACCAAAAAAAGTTTTACATTGACCTTCTGCTAAATCTAATCTGTACAATTCACAAAAATTAGAATAGCTGAAAGACGAAGAAAGTTATTAAAAGGAAGCTTAAAGCATGGCATATAGCTTATAGCCCACTGGATAGTGCACATTAAACAGTACGAATCATGTAAGGCAAGTTTTCAAGTGGATTCTGACTTTTTCAAGAAGCTCACATATGATGGTCACATATGATGGCCCGGAAATTATCTTATATAACTTCCACTGTTTTAATGATAGCTCGATTTTAATGATTATTGAACACAAGAAAATGAACATTCTGGTAGTCAACAAATGCTTGTCAACATCATTCAAGAGACATGTATGATTAAGATACTACTAGCATGGTATTGGAAAGCATACTAATTCAGAGTAAAGCATAGCTATTAAGCCAACAACTTTAATCAACTGCAATTTTTTGAATTAATAAAGATGAACAGCTCTGTAATTCAGAACATTTAAGCAACTGGATTGGTGATTTTGTATCAAATAAGTGCCCGCAAAGAAATACTTAAGACTTGAGGATAAATTTCAAGGGTCAAACATAAATTATTTAAGTTGATAAAAAAGGCAAACATACAGTTGCTGCACATTTCCATCGGTAAAGATGACTCATTTCCCTGAAATACTATGCCATTAATTTCTAATAGCTAAAAGACTTATTAAAAGTGTTAATCTGCATAACCAGAAGAGTACTCACAAAAACAACAATTAATCATTCCTTAGGAAATTGTTTCTTATCTCATGAATGGATACGAAAGACTTCTGAAGAGGAATGCAAGTTATGCTTCATTCATCAAAAACTTTCAAGTCAACTTTTCTTAATGTCCCACAAATGAGTTTAATCCCAGATTAAATCCTAGAACACATCGCAGTGTGAGCAAAGGAGATGCTGGCAAGCTTGAAATAATCCGCAATGGAGGGCAGCTCGCAGCTAGATAAGCACTTGAACCCTTAGCAGTTTGTATTGGACGGTTGATAGTAGACTTGAGCAAAAAAACTAGGCACTAGCTTTGTGGCTTTCAAAACCCATCATTTTTACTTTTCTTCAAAACAATTAAATTTAAAACTTAATAAAAGTAACCATTGCGGTTTGGAAAAAGATGATGCGAGTGATGAGTGAAGGCGAACGCGTAATGAACGAAGAGCAATAATAATGGCTATCGTATGCTTCTTTTCCGAGTCCTAAATGAAACACATGAAGACATGACATCAATAAAATTGAAAAAATAAGGCAATAATGTATACGCCGATGAAATAAGGTAATGAGAGAACGACAAATTAGAACTACAAACTATCATGCCATAATAAATTGACATTTTGATGAATCATAAAAGAATGAGGTTACAAATGAGTGCCATTTGCCTCCTGCTAGAACAAATACAACGAGCGGTAGTGAGATGTATCAGTTCGTCTCAGTAGAAGAGGAAATTAACAGTCACAACTTGGGTGATACATTCTTGCTAACATTACATTTCAGGATTAAGGGAAACAAATGATTATGGTATAAAACTTTGTGAAAGACCCCATAATGCCAAATACATCTCATCTCAAGTTAGTCTAGACAGAGTAAATTTCACATTTTCTTGCGTAGCGATGATACAAAGAATCTCTCGTAAATTTAATTTTCAATAGGGTGGCATCCGAATGATGTGAAAATAGTTCAATCTCTTCGAACTGCTTCTTCGAACTACGTCTCTGTCGGTAAAACATGATACAAACCATAACTTTAGCATTAAACAGTTGAAATGGTACACCGTGCGCGGGCATCTCTATAAATTCATATAAATAGAGAAAGTACAGGAGCATACACACATTCACACACACACACACATACACACACACATGTACAATGTACATATACACACATGTACATACGTACATCTACACAACACATGAATATTTCAAGATATTAGAAAATCAAGAATTGAAAAAGAGATTTCGTTGCCAATGGAGAAGTGAGGGAAAAAAATTTGAACTGGGATATAGCGAATTGAGAAGAGTTAGGTGAAAGGTTGGATGTTGTGAAGTATTAGAGAGAAGAGAGAAAAGAAACGGATAGGAGAGTGAAGTAGTGATGATAGAGAGTCGAAGGTAGTGCCAGGCCAGTAAGTACTGGACTGGAGTCAATAAGCTGGTGCAGAACCGACGTGCACATCCTATACCATTTCCATCTTGAAAATGCTGTCATTCAGGATACTTTCTTTTTCCAGTTTTTTGTCAGTTACAGGCTATGGATATTATTTCTACAAATTCATTTCCATAAGATTCATTTTATGCTAATGTGAACTCCAAAATTGCTGAAGCTTCTTGCATTTTTTTTAAAGCTTCTTTTCAAACATGATAATCTCCTCCAATTGACAGACTTAAACTGTACTGATCATTTGCTTCGAAAAAACAAAAAACTATTCTGGATGAAATAGGGACCGAGAATGAAACACTATCCGGTATCAAATTGAATCCAGATTTTGTAGCTTCGATTGTTTATGGAATGAATGTTCAGTTGAGGCATGTTGCAATGTACACAATTTCTTCCTGCGTAATAATTTTGCTGCAAAAATTAGAATTGAACTAAAATTCGTCCTCACACTTATGATGACAAAAGCGAACAATGAATGATGGATTAAAATCAATAAAGAAAGAAATGATTTAGAAATGAAAGAATAATTTTAATGAAATGAAGATAAAAAAGATCTATTAATCCCGAGAGAAAGGACACAGATTGTGATATTTCTATTAAAGTAACATGACCTTTTTTGTAGGGATGGTCAGATTTGCTACATAGTTATGGACTGTTTCGACGATGATGACCCCAGGAACAGTGAAATCTTGAAGTGTACTTATTTGAAATCATTTCAAATGTATTATTATTGCCATTACTAAAAATCAAAAAAAAAATCAAAAAAAATATTAGAATGATATCAGAAGTTGTATAATTTGAAAATATAGTTGAAATAATATTCGTTTTTATAGAAATTCAGTCTGAGGCCAAAGAGTGTTGAAATTTGCAGAAGTTTTTAAAGCTATTCTTTGATATCACGAAATTTTTAAATAAGGAAATTTGATGAAAGAAATAAATTTTCTTATCCATTTGAAAAAAACAGTGATTGCTGTCAACTAGTGGAAATAGCCATAATCGCAAGAGGAAGGAATGAAAAATCGGAAAAGGCATGGCCAAAAAATTATATATAATTGAATTGCGGCAGCTCAGTTTCCCGCTTGATTAAAATTGAATTATCATTTATTTAGAAGCATTCTTAAATATTAGATTTCCTGAAATTTCAATATTTTCGTGTTCTCGTGGTTTTCAAATATTCAGAAACCAAATGAACAATTTAGACAAACAGCAATGAAATTAAAAATAAGTAAAATAAAACTGGTAATAAAACAAGTAAATAACTAAAAACAATGCATAAAAAGTGGAAAATTGAAATATTGGTTACTGACAGTTCCTTAAACTCTAAACTTGCTTGTATCTTTTCGTTTATCAACCATTGCTTTTATTCATTTCATCATTTTTCTTTAATATCACTTTTCAACTCGTTTACATCTGCAGTGCACGTCTTCATCCAATTTTTATCGATAGAATATGATTAAAATATTGCACTTAATAACTCTTGAAGTTGAATTTTCAGAAAATTAAAAATGCTCAAAGGCTTATTTTCTGCTGCCTGTAACTTTTACTGAAAAAGAATAATTGTAATTTGATGTAATGATTGTAAATCTAATCAGGCAAAGCAAACTTTATCAATTTATACAGCGAATTTTTTATTTTGATTTTTACAATACATATTGCTTCAAATTATTATATAGGTTTATATTCATTTAATTATGTTTCATGAAACTCCTCGCTATCAATTAAAGAAATATTAATTATTCCTAAAAGATAACTCCTAATTATTCCTTTGTTAATCCTTCAAAATATGACCATTTGCCTTTAATGTTGTTTGCTTGAACATATATCGGACATTTGTTCTACCTAACAATCACAGCTTTCAAACATTTCCGCTTTACAATAACAATGCAAACTCTAAAAAAGTTTTGCCTTTATTTTTTTATTTTGTTTACAAACATTAAAAGTTTTTTTAACGAAATTGTGAGGGGCGAAGATTATTTGTCGAATAATTCATTTGAATTTTCGTGAATGAATTGGGAAATAGGACGACTATTCAACGACTATCTGATAGGTAATCGAGGAGAAGCACTCCTCGATTACCTATCAGATAGACGTTGAATAGATAGGTGATCGAGGAGAAGCACTCCTCGATTCGTTGTCGTTGAATTTTCTACTTTAACATTTCATTGAGATGCATTTAGAAAATGGAAAGAAAATATTTTCAAAATAAAAAAATATTTATTTAAAAAAAAAATATTTTTCTGCAAACTATCGAGAAAGTAGGAACCACCCGTTATTCCGTTTGATTATGCATTATGCTGATTTCATTCTACCCATTTTTTACTCATTTTTGAGCTTTGATATTTCAACTTGTTTTGGCATAGCTCAAAACTGAATTTGTCATCAGACTAAATTTTTTCTACTTCAAAAAATTTTGTTTGGAGCAGCTGCAAGACAAGACAAATTTCAAATTACGAAATATGCTTAAGGTATGCTTAAATATGCTTAAGTTAAACTGAGGTTAAGGAAACAAAAATCTATTTTAAAGAAATTTTTAGTTGTAAATAAAGAGAAATTCACAAGTAATTCGATTCCAAAGAAGTAATTTCTAAAAATTTTAGCGCAATAATATGATTCTTATGAGGATATCGAATTCAAATATCTAAATGAGAGAATGATTTCTGGTTTCTATCCGACTAATTTAAACTCATTAACTATTGCATTGAATACGAACATTCGATCGTTATCTGGAATATATCCTTTCACTAGTCAAATCCTAGTGATATATCTCTTTTGTTATATTCATTCACTAGCCAAGAAAACTTCTAATAAGCTCTCAAAACACTACAAACCTTTTAATTAGAGCATTTGTTATGGCTTAAACCTAAACTAGTTTCAGTGCAAAATTTCACATAATTCTTTCCTGAATTATAATCATTAAATGATCTCTTCCTGTAGTTTTTTTCCATATCTATTACTACCAGAAAATGAAGCCATTAGTTTATTTCAATACTTTCTTAAGATCTTAAGAGAGTTGTTTTAAAAAGTTGGCCAAAAAATTAAAAAATCTTTTATTAAAATGTCTTTTATTAAAATGGAATAAAAAAGGTATGATACAGCAAATTCAATGAAAGTGAAAAATTAGAAGGCCAAAGATGAAATTATAAGGAATTTCGAAAAACAGCTTAATTAAAATATTTAATAATTGCGATTGAATTAGAAGTATGAATTTTATTTTAATATCACTTAATTGAGACTTAAGAATTTAAAAAATTTAATGCACCAAACATTTAAAAATTTGAAAAACTCGAAATCCAACATCTTTTGAATTCATTCGTTAATTTATTTCTGAGAATAGCAAAAAAATTCCACCGCACATACTTCTTAAAAGAAAAATATTTTTTTCAACGATAATGTGGAAATCAAGCAAAAAATAAGTACCAACAAAATTAAACAACAACACAGTTAAACTAATTTCTATGGAAATAAAAAGTATAAATTTCGTTTTCTTCTTAACAGCCTTTTTTACTCATTCCTTTCAAAAAGCGTTTCTATTTCTTAAATAAAATTTATTAAAATAAGCCTGAGCAAATAAAAGCACAACATTTGTCTTACTCCTTTTGAAATATGAACTTCTTTTCTTCTCTATATCTCAGCATTAAACGATTAGGGCACACATTAGCAGGAATTGTTAATGACTAACTTTTATTTGCTTGAACTGCCGCACATTCATGCCACAAGAAATTGGCAAATTCTTTTGTTAAGTTATCTTAAAAAACTTATTTTAATTGTTCCTAAACCTAAGCTTTTCAAAGATTGAACAAAACAAAACTTAAAAAGAAGAGCTTATCTATGAGCTCTAAAGGCTGTCCAATGAATAATAATAGTTTAAATTTCATAAAGTAAATTTAAGTCGAAAAACAATTAAGCTAAATCAGAAAATGGAAATTTGCTTGCATTTTAAATAAATTCCATTTTAAGCTTTGAAAATCGTACTTCGTTATTCTATGCCATTTATTATTATTACTGGTCATTCGGTATCTTCTTTATAATTTAATAAGTGAAGAAGTGAAATCAATTTAAAACAATTATTGAAAATAATTATAATTATCATGACTTGAAGCCAGCAATGAGGAATGAAATTGGAGTATAAACTCTTAGTAACAAATAACGGGTAGACTTGTAGATGAATTTTAAAACACAATTAAATTATCGAAAAAAGACTGATTGATAATAAATACTAATATAAGTAAAACATGTTCTATATTGAAGAAATAAATTAATTGAAACACAATACGCCATGTATTTTAACCAAATCATTATAAGTAAACACTGAGTGCTTAGATACTGTAAAACTTTTCACCTTATCTTTAATCATAAATTGTCTAACTTAAAACAGAAATCCTAGGGTTAGTTCTTCAGTATGAAGAACGTCCGGCGTAACATTCTATCGAGGCTTCTCGATAGTCCAGAATTGTGTTCAAAATTTCATGCTTTTCCAGTTGTAAAATAGCAAGAATATGATCATCATCGCATTTTTTCGATGTAAATTCATACAAATATCCAACAGTTTTCAAACATATTCGACGTATATCCATAAGTTCTGCGAATATTCCCGAAATGAGCATATCATCAATGTGAATATATGATACAGGATTTTCGAGAGCCATCAGGAGACGTTTGGCAGTAGCAGGTGAGAATAACCATGCACCACCAGCCAAATAGGTTGGATAAGTCACTGATGCATAAATTAGTGAATTCAAAGCCCTAAATTAGCAATTGATTTAGGAATCATGCAGGAAAAAATCCAGTTGCTTTAAAAGGTAATAAATGCCTAAAATCGAATCAATTAACCAAAGTCTCAAATAAATTTAATCAATTGGTTAAACTACCAAAAAATGCACCATTTACTACTATCTTCGCGATGTGCTTTTGCGCCCTTCCAACATTTTCCATATACAGCTATCAAACTAGCATCAAGTTTCGAGGTATATGAAGCTATTTCATCCGGAAACGCTACTATGTCTGGATCGCCCTAAAATACAATTTAGAAAACAGATAACCGGCTTAGAAACTGTAAAAGCAAATTTAACTAAGAGAACTGTAGAATCAAATTTAACTGATTAAAACTTAATGTGATCAAATCTAAGGAAGAAAAGCAAATATAAATTTAACTGTAATGTTGGCAAATATAAATTTAACTGTAATGTTAATTGGAAATGTTTTTACTGAATAATAAATGGTCTGCGGGATGCCAGATCAAGTGTCACCACATTTTAAATTACAGCAATATTACTGTAAGCAATCATCGATTCCATCAAACAATTTAGAATGTACGAAAATACTTTTCAAATTTTACCTGCATAAAAAATCGGGGCGCCTGACAATTTCGAACTATCCAACTTAAAATATTTAATGACTTCAGCGTCATGTTACTATAACTATCAATCATATCAAAAACGATCAAATCGCCGTATTTTTTAGCTTCCAGCTCTACCAATTCGTTTACTTCACCTGTTTTTTCAACACCCAATACAAATATCTGAAAAATGTATGGTTAGAAGAATTAAACAGTATAGATCAGTAATATATCCGAAGTATTAAAAGTAGCATAAATTATACTAACTAAAGAATGTTTCAGAGATCCAGCCCATGTTGAACGAATAATACTCCTCCATCTTATATTTCTTGGATGAGTACGAATAATATAAAAAACAGGTACACTGGGACACTGTTGGAAACTAGGCGCTAATAACATTCTAGCATCCGTAAAATTGTATGGCGCAAATATTGCTCCCGTTGTATCATGCACTAAAAAACTCAATTACAGGAATTTAGAATGGTAGTTGCTAAAATCAAAATTCCAAAATCTTAAGAAATTATATTTGCTAAAAAATTAAAATTCCAAAACCAAAGATGACGTCGGCTTTACCACAAAGAATTTCATTCTTCTTCAAATGGATTTCAAGTAATCAATACGTTAAATATGTGAAATAATGATGTAAGAACTTATTTTAACAGCCTTGAACGCTAAAAAAATCGATGGTTTTCATAAAATGTTTAAATCTCGAATTTTGAACAAAAATACGAATTGAATAAATTCGTCAAAATTGGTTGTTTCGCAAATTATAAAATTGATAACCTTTGTTAACATCGAACGAGAAGTTTGTAAATACATACAATAACAAGAGAGGAGAAGAGAAAATGATTACCACACAACAAATGTTTATCCTATGTATACGCCTCAAAGTTGCTCGTTTCAATCGTCTAAAAATGATAGTCGACTAAATCAAATCTAAATTAATGATTTAAGAAATTTTGCTTGAAATCGCAAAATAAGTGGTAATCTGAAAGAGAGTAAAAGTGTGAGAAATAAATAAGAAATGCAGGCATATTTGGACTGACATTATGATTGCTAAGTAGCACTTCTGCAGCTTAGATTTCCGATTGCATTACTACAATAATAGGCATGATGAAATAAGATTTTATAACACCTAGAATGTATACCACACGCATTGAAACCATTCACTTATATTTTTTCCTTTTTGTTTTTTGATATTCATTAAAGCAGATTGAAATATGAAATAAGGTTAAGTAAATAAATCGAAATGTGAAATAAAGCTAATATGAAATAAATCATTTAGTGATAGAGCAAACGATGATGTGGCCAATATCATAAAGAACTAAAAATCTAGTTATTTGATAGCTAAACTTGAATATCACTCTTTTCTTGAACATTTCTTTAATTTCAATTTTATAATCTTGGCTTTGGAGCTCTTTGATATGATAGCATCAGGATTTACTTCCAAAACATCGATATCTGAGGTGAATAAACAAAAAGTTACAATAGTGGTAGGATAATATTGATTTATGCAAATTTATTCATAAAGAACTAACTAAGTTGAAATAAGGCTTTAACAATGATTTAAAAATTCAACTAATAAATTTTCGAATTTTTTTTCGGTAAATTTTAAATATGATTGAATGGATTATAGGATGGGTTATAGAGAGAGAATGAATTATGTAAAACTGACCGTAATTCGCAATGATGTATCATAATAGACGATCCATAACTAAATCATTCAATATTCCTTTCGTGAAGCTGCAAAAGAAATGAATGAATGTGTTTATATCGCTGTAAAATAAATATTCGCGAGAAATGCTTCCCTTTTTTTTTTGTTTTATTCTCTTCTGAATCATTGAATCAAAATTTAAAGTAGATATAGATATTGATAAATGATATTGAAAAGGAATTAGGAAATAAATAAATTTCAATTCACAGTTTTTTATTTTAAAAATGAAAATCATTTGTTTTAAGTCATTCCCCTATTATATATCAATTTTATTATCTTTATCACTGATATACAACAATGGTACAAATCACTGTATTAATGCGGAAAAATTATTTCACAACTAAAAGAGCAAAGACTGCTCATTTCATTGTATACAGTCACGCTCAGCGTATTTTAATAAAAGTTAGCCAATCGATATATCGCGTTTAGGGATTAAACGGTCTTGTGTTTTTCGATAAAAAAAATTCAAATAGTTCGGATTGCAACATCTATCGTTTTTTCATAAAGCAATTACCTCGGATAATACCGGGAGAGACTAATAATCTCAGCCTGATGATTATTAAAGCATATTTGATCCAATGAGTTACAGAGGGAATCTTTCGAAAACGAATTCTTCTCTGTGAAGGAAAGCATAAATTCCATTCAATTTACTTCCTTTGTCTTCGCAGTCAGGTGAATAGAAGAGAATAGATGAACAGGTGTAGCAAAGTTTAAATTAGTAGCAGAGCCTAATAATTTAATTATATATATTTGGAGTAAGATGAAAGAGTGAAAAGGCATATTGATTTGTTTCTCAATAAAAAATCCTATCCTCATTTAAAAAAAACTTAGGTTAGCAAATGAGATGATTTTAAATTTATGAATTTAGAAAAAACAAAAAATACATATTTTTTTACCACTATTTATTATCACTGAGAGGAAAAGCTCAAACAAATTGTCTCCATTGCTGTTTAAGGTATCTTTAAAATACAAATTTATAAATCACAGTAGAAAGTTTTTGTCAGCCTAAACATTGTTTGTAACAATCATAACAGTTCGAGCAGTCCTATTTCATTAATTTCGTTTCATTATTTGAATAGATTTTTCTGGCTAATTCCTCACTCAAATTCATTCATGTTACAAAACATGTAAAACATGTACATGGTCACTCAAGTAGCCAATAGAAAGAATGCATCAAAGCTCAAATTATAGATTTGTATTTCAAACATACGAAATTCTGGTCCACTTAGAAAGCGAGTTTCGAAACTAAAATAAACTTTTTACACATCTGAATCACCCATAAGAGATTTTCAAAGCAATGATTATTTTATTATTAGTGATTAATTGTCATGACTGTCAAAGAGATATATTGTCAAAGGCATCGAATAAACTTTGTTATTTGCATAATTATAAATGGAAACGATTAAATGAAAAATTAGCACAATAGATACAGGAATTTCTTTTAACATAAGCAAATAAGAAGAATTGGATCAAGCAAAACTGAATTCTTCCAACAAAAGATTATATTCAACAATAATTGAAAATTGGTTTTTACGAGAGTAACCGGAAGACAGAAATTCATATGTGAGAATGAGATGGATTTTTTGAAACAATTGATATTTTCATAGTACTCATATAATCAGTGAGACCTCAAAAAACTGCTAAATCAAACACAACACGCCACTCAAATAAATGCATGAACCAGTCAGCTCACAAGTGATAATGACTGGAGTTGCTCACAGGTCGTAGGAACGGTGCTCAAATTTTGCATAAATTATGTGTCCCCTCGCTGTAGTTTTCGCCGATATCGGAAACTCTATTCATTTCACTTCGATCATTGATCAGTGAAGGGAATTGCTCGTTACAACCATGCTATAACTTGTGATTGCTGCACCTCAGTAGGCAGAAGACATTTCATCTGTATGATATTGCTTGAATAAGAACTGTCCGTACAAAAAATGAGTAGCTTGAACATTCATACAAAAATTGAATTACTGGAATTAGCGGAGAATTTAAACTTTTTGTTGGGAATTACGAAACAAGCCATGGAGTCCTAACAAGCAGTGGGTTTCATATCGTGGGATATCGCTGTTTATAGCACGAAGATATCAATTTATTTTTGCACTTCAAATACTTCTTATTGAGTTACTTATAAAGAAACAAAAAAGACGCGAGAACAAAATAGTCAATAAAAAATCATAAACAAAGATATGAAAAACGAGAGAACAAAGTAGTCAATAAAAAGTACAATTTTTTGCTAACAAATGAATAAAGACAAATTAATGGCATAATTAAAACGCAAGAAATCAAAAATTCATATATATATCGATTCTTTTTCTACAAAATAAAGAGAAATAATGTAAGACAAAGTAACATAAATTATCTGTTTGGATTGTAGATCTTTTTCTTCAATCGTGTAATACGCCAAGCGTTCGGATCTTCATACTTATTATACAAAGGATTAATCGTCTGGTTCTTTTTAAATGCCGATAATTTCGTATTATCGCCCATTTTAAAGAATGACGGCGCGAATTCTACTAACCATTTTGGTTCAATAGCAGTTACCTGCAAAAATTAGTGTCTAAACTGCTGTTGCCATTCAGCTGGTCCCAGAAATATTATAATTAAAAAGGTTTTACTTCAATTTATAACTGTCTGATGCCAAACAATAAGCTTTAACATTTCGTGATTTAAAAGTTGTTACGAACTATCTTAACAGCAAGACTTACAAACCTCACGCATGTATTCTTTTGTTGTCATTACAAGTTCATGATAAACAACCCATTCTGGTTGGTTTTGAAATAAGGCACTAGATGGATGAATATAAACATTTTGACCGTCCACGATTGTTCGATAACCTTCCTAAACAATTAAGAGATTAAATACAGTGACGAGAATTTATCGATTTACTATATTCTTCCTATAGCAAAAATACTTCGAGATGCTGAAAATTTCGTCACATAACATGATATTGCCTTTTCAGTAATAACATCCAGAAAAAAGAGTCTCTCAACCTTCCTAAAACTAATCGTTTAAATCTGTCTTATCTCATATCTAATCTGAGAAAGAAGATACCTGCGGATCTCGCTTTGCTGCATTCCGAAAAAATCCTGAGCATATAGCTTTCTGTATGCGTTGTACATCTCTACCACAACTTATTGTGTTGAGCTTATGCCTATCCATGATACTAAGCAATTGTTTCCGAATATCCTACAAAAATAACACATTGAGCAAAAAATTAACTCGGAAATTCTTCGGAATATAAAGATTCTAGTGCAAACTAAAAAAATTAAATTTACAAAGTAATAATGAATTTAACACAGACCTGTGCCCTTTTTAAAGTCCGAATTTGAATGAAGTTTTCATAGCACCATGGCTGGGAAAAATGATGATGCTTCCAAGAATTGTAAACAGCTAACAGTGTTAAGTGATCACCTTCCGGCTGATGAAATTTTGCCTTTTTCTGGTCTGCTATTTCTTGTTTGTCCTTCAAAATATAATAATTCTTTTTAAACTCTTTAAGAAAAGTAAACTGAAACGCGCTTTGTGGGGAAAAAGAAAATCACCTTTGGTCTGTAGAAAACATTTTGCACTGACAACATTGAAACAATAGTGAGCACTTCATCCGAACAACACAAATCTACCGACATGATCAGCAGTTTGGCCAAACTAGGTTCTAATGGAAATTCAGCCATCTAAATTCGAAAAAACATTTATCAAATTCAAACAAGATTTAAATATCTGCGCAAGACAAAATTATTGTTAATTGAATAATCTGAAAGTTAATTCCCAATTTCAAACTGATTCGACTACAAAAACCGAGTGTAATTATAAATGAATCGTTAGAAATTTTTCATAAGCGTCATTATATCAACACTGTAATAAAATTTAATCTTCCATATTCAGCAAATAAATTAAAGGTTTTTTGGGCTTCGAAATTGTATTACAGTGAGACATACCCTTCTGCCAAGTCTAGTCAACAGTCCATCGTTGTCCAGAGCACTTAAAGTGTGCAACTGTGTTAAGGCTGTAATCATAGCTTCTACTGGCGGAGCATCCATAAAATCAAAATCAATTAAATTGTTGATTCCCATAGCTTTTAGCTGCAGTAGTGTTGACGCAAGATTTGTTCGCTGTATTTCAGGAACAGGTGTAGGCAACATCTCATCCCTGAAACGGTGATATTCAAAAAATTAGTTGATTGAAATTTAAAGACCTTACAAATCGAAGTTATTTAAAAGAATTTTTGGAAATAAAAGTTTACAAAGAACAAACAGTCATCAGTACGCTAACACAAGGCATGCTGCAGAAGTATGGTTAAGTTGATAAAATTAATAAAATAAAAAGCACCTGTAAGCCCTTTCTGTATAAAGTCTGTAACATTTGCCAGGGCCCGTGCGACCTGCTCGACCGGCTCTCTGCTTCGCTTGTGCTTGAGAAATTGGTGTAACCACTAGCGAATCCATACCACTTTTTGGATTGTATATTTTTTGCTTCACAAAACCCGGATCAACGACATAATAGATCCCATCTATCGTCAATGAAGTTTCGGCAATATTTGTTGCAATTACTACCTGAAATATGAATTAAACATTTAATTATTTCGAGAGATAATTGGTGTCTCACTGACTGTATAACAACTGAAGCAAAATAGCACGGAATTTTCACTTTTCGGCTGCCTGGCGGTGCAGGCTCAAATATTCGTGTTTGCATTTCACTCGGTAGCGCACCATACACGGGTAAAATTATTAATTCAGGCACATCCGGACCAAGACTTTTCATTCTTTCGTACAAAACTTCGCAAGAAGTGTCAATTTCTTCCTAAAAAATATGTTCATAAAAAATATACATTAGTTAAGTGAAAACAATTTCCATCGCATCATATAAAATCAGAACTCCAGAACAATTCAAGTTCTGGAGCAATTTTAAGTATCAGATGACTTTGCAGGATTGAAAGTGTCATATAATTAGTGAATTCATACCTGTCCAGTGAGAAATACAAGAACATCGCCCGGAGGTTCGGTAAGATGGATTTGCATGACAGTTATGTGTGCTGCGTCTAAATAATCCGTTTCTGGTTCACGTGTATAAAGGATTTCAACAGGGAATGTTCTACCGGGTATTGTAAATATAGGGGCTTCATAAAAATATTCTGAGAATTTGACTGCGTCCAGTGTAGCACTAAAAAACAAATTGTGATCCTTAATCTTTAATTCCATTAAAAGGAGGAAATAAAACTAAAATTAGATGTACCACTTCATATAAATTTCTAAACATGTTTTGAAGCAAGCCTAAAATTACTGTGCTTGCAACACCGAACAAAGAACTTTATTTCCTTCAAAATAAAATGTCGAAGGAGAATAATGAAACAGAAACATACCTAGTAACAATAAGTTTGAGTTCCGGTCGTTTTTTCACAGCAGCTTTCAGAAGTCCAAACAAAACATCAGTATGGATGGTTCTCTCGTGAGCTTCGTCTAACATTATTACCGAATAAGATGTTAAATCCGGATCTAACAAGCATTCTCTAAGCAACATACCATCCGTCATGTACTTCACTACAGTGTCTTGGCTGAAAACGTAACGAGTCGATTAACCTTTTTCAAACTTCGCACGAAAGTATTCGAAAAACACATTCGTTCACCAATTCCGTTTATGTAAAAGATCAAAAAATAATGCAAAATAAAACGAATAAACCTTGTACAATCCTCGAATCGAATAGTATAACCAACTTCAGAGCCAAGTCTACAGCCCATTTCTTCGGCAACGCGTTTCGCAACAGACATCGCAGCTACTCGTCTTTAATAAACAACGCAATTAACTGGATACAAAGTAAATGAAAGAAAAGTATTAAAATAATATTAATAATATCACTAATAAGAGTGACAGAATACTGACCGGATACATGATGTCTCAAATACGGCACGATATATGATCATACTTTATAATTTTAATTTCATATATATCTTTTGATATTCATTAAAAAGTAAACAGTAAGTAAAAAGCAGTAATCGAAAGCATTTCGCTACAGTATCAGCAACGGCACATTATTCAAGGTTTGTATCAACAGATTTTAATACATTGAGTCAACTCGCTCAGAAGCACCACTAAAGTCCAATTACATTCAGATAGCGATTTACATTTTGAAGTGACGATCTCGACATTTAGCTTTTCGCAATTTGATTGTAACTTAATCAGATTACATACAATCCGCATTACTGAACTGATCACCATAAAGTAACACATAATAGAATTCAATTTTAAACGAAAGAACTTGAGTAGATCGTAAAAGAGCAGATTCAAAGAGTATTTTAACTTACCTCGGTTGGGTACATCCAATCCGGCCACGAGCAGTGTAACCAACTTCAACCATGTACTGAGTGATTTGAGTCGTTTTCCCGGAGCCGGTTTCACCAATAACAATCAAAATATTCTGCGCAGCAACTGCTTCAAGAAGCGCTTTCTTCAATGCAAAAATTGGAAGCGATTCGCGCTGTTCTCTTAGTGACATATTTGTTCGTTTCCCATACGTCGCTTTTCCACCAGCAGTTACATGTCTTAACCATTCCGGCATTTCCTGAATTATTTTAGACACTTTTTTCTGTAATATCTCATATAGAGATTTAAAAACATATCGTCAACAAAGTCAAAAGAAAACATTTCAAATTATGGTGATAAGCGGTACCGATGCATTGCAATTCACACTAATAAGAACAAAGCAACTGAGGAAGTGTCAGTTGTGGCCGTGGAAAAGTTAATAGAATGCAAACATAGTACATCTCATAAAAGCTTAAACTGGAATTATAGTTTATAAAGCGACCTTTTGTCTTTGGCTTGGTCCCGAAATATCCACTGAGGTCTGGACGGACAATTCTGCCATAGGATCATTGATTCTGGCAGTGGACGAAAGGCCACTACGTTGAGAATGAGATTCCTGCTCACGCTGTGCTTGCAGTTTTTGGTCTCGCCGTTCTTTCGCAAGTGCACTCTGGAATAGTTTGTGGTACAGATACCGCAAATGAAAGCATTGCAAATAGAGGACCAGAGAGTGATAAAAGGATGAATAAAAGCTGTAACTAGCAGACCTGCATCAAAGCTGCCTGTGCCAAGCTTCCGTCCGGATTTTTCACAACTTTTACTGGCTCGAGATCTAACACGCATTTCCCATAACCGCGTAAGAATTCCGGCTCTTCCTCAACAATTTCTATTTCGATATCTTCACCATCACTTTCTTCTAAAGAAATGATATTCAACAAGATGACATCAACAATATAAACTGGAAAAAAAGAAACAAGAAGCGTCTAATTTTAGGCAAAATTTGTATTAACAAATATACCATCATAATTCCTAAGAACGCCAAGCTCTTCATCAAAATCAGGCAAATCGGCATTAGTGATCGCTCCTCCGCCTTGCATTTGCCTCAATTCCCATCTTTCAGGAGTCGTTAAACGAACACGACTTTTCGCTACACTGAAATTTATTCAAATATCAAATTCACCTAACAAAGTGATACTTCATGACAAAACAAAAAAGTATTCTACTCGGAACTATTTGTTTTAATCGCAAACCTTTTCGACTGAGCAACAGATACATCGTCCGGATTGCGAGAATTCGAAGGGTCCATCCACGGTGCTTCAGGATTGCGAGGTAGACGAGCGTCATCTGCAACTGAGGTAGACTCGTGTGGGTTAAGATCTTCTCCTGTTTCTTGATCAACTTCTTTCATCGATAAACCAATCTTCCCTAATTCGAATTTAATAACCTAAAGCAACTTCTGAGGTATAATTGACAAATATACAAAGCGACCGACAAGATATATGCTAATATCGGTAAGATATAAAGCGGGAGTTCATCCTATTAATTTGCGTTTACGATACCATCAAAGTATTGATACGTCTCAAAGAAATTTTCGATTATATAAATTTGAACAAGAATGTCCATTCACCTTAACTTTGACCTTCTGGTTTCGATTTAACACATCAGAGACGGCGTTTACCCTGTCCTGTCTGATTTGAGATATGTGTAAAAGACCTTCAAAGCGCTGACGTAAGCCTTCTAACTAAACAAAAGTGTGGTATTAGCAATACAAATAATTGAGAGGACATGAATTAGTACACAATTCAACAGTACATAAGGAAGACAAACAACTCAAGTTTCAGAATCGAAATGCCAAAATTTTGAAGTAATACAATACAGTTAACTTGCAGCGGGTAAAAATTCAAGGAATTTGATACTTGAACAAAGGCTCCAAAACTTTGGATGCTTGTCACTCGGCCACTGTAAATGTCACCAACAACTGGAGCAAGACTGATTCTCCTCCTTCCATTTTCAGAAGAATGTGATCTACTCCTGCGATGTCGTCTTAAAATGGTATTGTTAAACTAAAAACTGTAACGATTACTCATTAATTACTTTTTATCTCATTATTTTAGTAATTATAAAGGTCCTTTCAATCTTAGTTTCATCCTCTTTATATCTAAAAAGTGTGAAACCTACCTTGACGACGGTTCATCTTGCTTTTCACCCCGATCTCTGTTTCGCTTCCTTTTTCGATCCCTTTCATTTGAGTTTTGCTCATGTCTTCGGTCATGCCAATGTCTACCTTTTCTATTGTTAGAGGAATGACGATGCTTTCTTTTTTCGCTATCTACACTTCTTGACCGACGGCTGTTTCTTCCCCTTTTATCTGATTTATCCGTACTTTTTGCCTGAATTCCAATTCATTTGAGAGTCAAAGAAAAACTTGAAGGGTAAATTGATAAAGCAAATTGAAAAATTAAACTCAACTTATACATAAAACCAAATTGAAGTCTAACAACAATACTTTTTTCTAAAAAAATTCTCTCTGAAATCATTTTAGTAGAGACCATATACTAAACATAACATCACCAACAACGTTCAGTTTCAGAAATAAACTGAAAAAACGACGAACTTTTGCTTCCTTCCATTTTGGTTGTAAGCCCTCTAGTTCCATCATAAGTTTGCTTGCATCAACATTTGGCATCGCAAGAGCTGGAAGTGTTTCGCGAAGCAACTCCTTATCATCCGAAAGAGTCTTTGTGTTTGCGACCTCTTTCTTTTTTAGTTGCATGTGTTGTATAATGCGAAGGAGATTGGCTAACAGAGAATCATCAAACTGAAAATAAAGCAAAAAGTAACACTGCTGTTAGAATATATATCACGTTTCCTTCGTCTTACCTCTTTTCCTCTATTTTTGATTAGCCACGAATCCAATCTATCACGTTTAACTGAAATTTCGCTCCTTGTAAAAGCGAAGAAATTGGTCGTTTTTCAGGAATAAAACCAAATTCATTTTCAAAACAAAATTCATATAAATCACACCTGATCAGCCAATCCTTCTTTCATAATTGATTTCTTGAACTTGTCGAAAGTTGGATTTTCAGTGGCCAAATATATGATGAATTCTGCGACATCTTTGTCTGCTAGCCCAAAGTGATTGTCAAGTTCGACACATACTCTTGACACTAGCGAGAGGCGTTCGAGCTCCTCCATTTCTGATATTTGAGTAACTTTATTTCCACCGTCAATGATGATCGACAAAACGCGACACTATTACGTCAACATCAACTTATGCCTCATTCCTCCATGATGGACAGCATTCATTGCATTTTGTACCATAGTATCGCTCGGGAGTCAAATAGCAAAATAGTGTCTGACAATGACGTCATCGTTGTGAAAATTTTCATTCCAATCTTCACTGCTTTCTTACACTCTTGTTGCTGTCACGGGATAACGCAGGACTGTCTGGTGCGATCAAAGATAGCGAGTGCTAAGTGAGGTGAAGGCTCTGAAAACATTCTGTAGTTTTTAAAAAAAGTGCCGTGATCGTCGTATCGAATACTTCGGTGTTGTCGCTTGACACACACAACGCATCAAACGTATCAGTTGGCGTCTTCATTCTCCTGTAGCGCAAATATCAGAAATTAAAACTTCTTTGATCTGAAATATACCATTTAGTATTTTACAGGTATTTGAAATGCGGTGGTATGATGAAATGAGAATGAGAACTGAGGTCAGGTTGAGGGGTGAAATTTAAAAAAATGTAGCAAGACAGGTTAGGCAATTAAGTTTTTTTTTGTTCCTTGATGAAATGAGTCTTGTATACTTAAAGTGTAGTGCGTGGGTCGTATGTCTTTGATGTGACTAACAGTCCGTATTTGTCAGTAGGTATGAATCAGCATTCCTGTCAATAAAGGTATGCTCGTGATAATTTTACACGCCATTCGAATTTACTTCAAATAATTAGTATGAAGTTAAGAAAGAAATTTCCATCAATATTTTGCCGTAGAGAGGATATATGTTGCGTATGGAAACAAAAGTTTCCATGATATTTATGCTTTTTTTGTTCATTAACTAGCGATCTTTGCCATAATTATTTTTGTGGCAATTTTTTTCTATAATGAAGTAATAATTGTCCTTAGGAAAAGGTATGTCGATTAGTTGGGGAACGCAGTATTCGAAACTGAAAACAAATCTTCGTTTGGCAATTAATCGTTTGAAATTATTGGAGAAGAAGAAAACTGAGATCGCGCTGAAATCACGCACCGAAATTGCTGATTTCATTGCAAGTTCGTTTTGAGTTTCAGAATATTTTTTGCACGACAACATCTTTATGGGTGTAATTAGTTGTTTAGGATTCTGGGTTATAATTAAGAAGCACATTACCTTTCATTACTTCTGCACAAGCCTTCCAAAGCATCCTCTTCATTGTCCTTTTTTATTAGTGGCTCACTAGCTATGTGTATTTTTAAACGTACGAAAATAACTGCGAACTTTGGGAGATGTGATTCAGCTTATTAACATATGAACCAGAACTTCAGAACTTTATACTTATATTATAGCAGACGTTATTGCATGTGATCTTTGCATGCATTATGATCATGTGATCATGTGATCATGTGCATGTGATCTTAGTGTAAATAGTTTCTGATTATTAATCGCAAATTGTTTAAGATGGACATTTTTAATTAAATAAATCAATTTATATATAGACATTATATATAAGACATTATTGAATCAGATATTTCATTCAGATCATAAGGAAGACCGCGCTCGTATCAGAGTAGAAAACATCATAAGGGAAGATTTTCTTGTCGAGGCATACGAGTTGCTGGAAATGTATTGCGATCTTATTCTGGCACGATTTGGTCTCATAGAACAAATCAAGTATTTGTTTCTTCCTGATTTTTATCCTTTTATCTCTACTCGCAAGTTAATTCTAACAAAAAATGTTACAGGCAACTTGATGATGGAATTGCTGAAGCAGTAATTAATATTATATGGGCTGCTCCTCGTGTGGCAACAGATGTGAGTGAATTCAAGGTAACAGTATTTCCTTCCTGGAACAAGTTTCCATGAGAGTCTTTTAGAATTTTTCAACAGACTTCCGTTAACATCTATCCCAGTGCAAAAGCATGGAATCTAAAAGATATCGTTCTGATTCAAGTGAAATAATTCTAATTGTTGACTCTCTCAGTCAATTGTTAGGTTGGACATTAAGATTTATAGATGCAATATAAATACTTTTCATAGCGTCTGTACCAGTCTTCATTCATCACATATTTCTGGCGTATATATGAATAAATAACCTGCGAAAACTGACATTAGCTTTACTAACCTTATTGAACTTTATTTTTCTCGAGGAATTTATTTTGGCTCGCAAAATTAATTTATTTGTTTTTGATTTGAAATATTTTAGGTGATTAGCGACCAACTGACCATGAAATATGGCAAAACCTTTGCTGAAGCAGCGCGTAATAACCAACTAGAATATCCTGCTAAAGTATCACCAAAACTGATAGCCAAACTAGGTGTGCAAGCACCTCCGAAACTTTTGGTGGAGCGGTGTGGTTTCTTTCTATCTTTATTTGGTAAAGAAAAGGAAAGAAAAGAGTGCTTATTTAAAAGCGATTTAAAGTCACTCTATTCAAGATGAAACGTTATTTCCATTAAAAAAAAGCTTCAACATAATTTGTCCAGATATATGATCGAAATTGCAAAAAGTGCAGGAATACCGTTCACTCCTGACCCAAATATTATGCGCGAAGACGAAGTTGCTGCTGCTGAACAGATGCTGATCGATTTTAGAAATCAAGGCGGAGTAGGTTTTCTTATATTTCTAATATATTCTGTATTGGTTTTGGAAGAAGTGCATTTCTTTATTTGGAAAAGGCATTGTTTGAGGGCAATTTATTATCACATTTGTTTAGTAAAAATTGCTTTCAGCAAGGTTATGGTTGGATGTATCCCGATGACAGTGGTTCAGATAATAAAAAGCCGCCTTTTCCACCACCGAATGATGGATCTAGTTAGCAGTTGTTTTTTTAGTGCTATTAATATTATATGGTTTACTTGAAGTAATTTGAAGAACATTTTTGCCGATTACTATTATGTGAATGGTAATATCTGCTTTTCAGTGTATTATCCGGGACCACCTCCTCCTGCTGGATTTAAAGGTGCATTCGGGAGAAATGATGAGGAAAATATTCCAGCTTCTGCACCATTGTCAGATCCAAATAATTATGGTAATTGTAATTATCCATGTCTGAATCAGGTTTGTTTCTATACCGTTCATTACATAATCACAAGTACGAGCAGAATTATTCATGCATTTTTTTTCGTTTTCTCTTCCTGTTGACCTATGTTTATTACTTAGATTTTAAATTAAAGGATCGTTATTCTGAAAATGGATTAATTGTTTTTCTTTTTTCATACTCATTATTATCGATTTGAGTTGCCATCACTGATTCAGTTAGAGTTTTGATGAAGTATTTGTATTGTTTCACAAACTACAAGTTGCGAAGAAAATCAGGTCTTTTATAGATCGATGATTCATCGGGAAAGATCAAAATTAAGCCGAACATATCACCAGGAGTTCCATCGGCGCCTCCCACAGATGCTAATTCAGTCCCTTCAAAAATAGATCCTAATAGTTAGTTACTTCTTCTATTTTACCATTTTCACAGAAGCAGTATAAAAAAGAGTGTGCTAATTTTCGAGTAAAATTTTTGGATCTTCTACGAAATGAATGGAGTGCTCGTTGCAGCAACCCCAGAGTTTCCTGAACCACCGACTGATTTTCCGGAAATGTTCAACCCACCACCCTTTCCACCACCGAAAAGTAATTACGAACAGCAACCAGGTATTGCCGGTGGAAACGATGAGCTTGATTTTGATGATTTGGCGAAACGCTTTGATATGTTAAAGAAGAAAAATGTCAAATAGGTATTACCTCTTTGAAGTATGTTTGTACGAAAGTTTTGCTTACTCCATATATTTGCTGTATTTATATTGCATAAAACATTCTAAAGCAATGTCATTTTGTTCACAAGATTCAATAAAAATGTGATCACCTTCAACTTATGGGGAAATATCGCTGACCATTCACGTTTTTTTCGTGGATTTCAAATCCACTAAACTCGAAATAAAGATTATGTTTATGAAGTTTTCCAGCTACAGTCATCATAATCATCATCATTTATCATAATTGGCTGACAAGCGACAAAGAACCCTTGCAACTTAGTTGATCGATATAGATATATTTGGCTTTAGAAACAGGAAAAAGGTTCTGTTATTCATGATTTACCTGAACATAGGTCGCATTTAAATAAGACTTGGTTAATAGTTCGTAGCTTGGGTAAGAAGCTAGTTAAAAAAACTCAACCCAAAATTGAATTTCAGACAATCTGCAAAATTTTGTCTACAACGATATCTAAGCAACATCAGTTGTGTTTCTATGAAATCAAAAAAAAAAAATCGTCATTGTTTGTTTAACTTCTGTATAGTTTGTAAAATGATCTCAACAACTGTATCAATATTGCGGTCATGAAGCATCGTATCATGCGAAAATGGTATGTCTACCATAGTTCTAGAGCAAAGGTTCATCCAGCCATAATCATCCTCATCTTCTGAAGTGTTTTGAGAAGGTGATTTTAGGAGAGTTACGTGAAGTCGAGGAAGAGTTTCCGAACTTCGATTTGGGATGTAAATACGCATCATCTTCAGCAACTCCCATGCATTTTCGATTATTGCTTCCAGTAATTCACTGTCGATTTTCATGCCATCAGTTTGATATTCTACAATTTTACAGATCTGCTGTCGATGCTCCTCATAAGACGATAGTTCTGTCGAAGATGTGTTACTGCGCCAATGTGCCGTTCCATCAATTGATATTATATCATTTATATGAATACCTGAAATAATGTTTTGAATGGAAAAAATACATAAGTTCCAAAAATTTTTTATAAATTTTCTTTGTGATGCATAAAATACTTGCAGTTATGTCACACAAATTTCATTACTGGACAATTAAGTTTTCATTATTCTTTTCTAATAGATTTGCTTTTCAAATATTTCAAAGAAATTATATCTTCTATTGATTTGTCTTCTATAAATCGAAGTTAGACAATTTATATGCTCAAACAATAAGTATTTACCTTCTCGTTGTAGTTGTACAGCACATTGATAAGCCAGAATAGCACCAAATGATGCACCGATAAATATGCGGATTTTTACTTTGCATAAATGATTATGCAAATCGCGTATATATTTAGAACATAAACATTCAATGGATTGATAAAATTCGGGATCCCTTAAATAACTTCGACGAAAACTATCAGGATGTTCAACACCAATTATTCTAAATGAACCTGATAGGTTTCTTATTAGTTGCCGTATCAATGGTGCATACGTCCATGTCACGCCACCGACGAGTGCGTGAAAAAAAACAATTATTCCACTTACTGTGACATTAATATTTGATTCGCTTTGATGAAACAATCGAACTGTTGTCCGATTCTCGGATGTTTGTAAATTTTCTATCTCTCCTACAAGGTCACTTTTTTGTGATATTAGATCGTTGTTTTTTCCAGATTCAGAATTCATAAATCCGATTCTCTTATTTAGGAGAGAATGATTACTGCTGACAAATCGCTTTTGCAGTAAACTGCTTAACTCCGTGAATACACTGAATGTTAATATTTCTTCAAGTTCTACATGAATTTTCAATTCTGATTCAATAAGACGTCTTAATTTGAGAGTAAGCAATGAAGTTCCTCCTTCCAGAAAGAAATCATCATCGTTTCCAATCCATTTTTTCTTCAAACATTCACTCCAAATTTTTCTTAACTTCAAATCAACAACATTTCCTCTATAATTATTCGTAAAGGGTTGACGAAAATGTTTCTTAATTACTTTGTGCCTATTTTCTCTAAATTCTATTTTATCGTCTGCTATTCCTTGAATGTTAGAATTAATTGACATTTGTTGTAAGAAAGAAATCATTCGTTGACACAATGCCAAGATACGATTGTTTCTGCGATTTTTCATTCTGATTCTGCAACAGTAATAGCTTTTCACACAGTCTATTTCAACTTCAATTTCATGAATACAATCCATTGGCGCTTGAGTTGCTCCTTTTCCTAGTACTGATTCACAATTTTCTTCCAATCTGTAGCGAAAATTAAAAAATGCAGTTTTATGAAGACGATTCACTACTTCATTACCCGGTAATTTCATCGTTTTCAGTTTAATTCGGATTAATTTTAAAAGTACAATAAATGGCACCTGCTCGAATTGGCGAATCTCATTAACTGTTTCATTAATATTTTCAACATATTTCTTCATAAGTCTTGCGTATGTAATTGGAGAAAGGATTCTTCCCGTTTGCTGATTAGATATGACAACTTTGGTTTGATCCATGCAACTATCCATGGTGTTTCTTGGAGCAGTAGTGATAATATCAGACTCCTTTAAAGCGATGTGTGCACTGTTTATCAGTAAAAAGTTGAGAAAATTGCCTATAATATTGTTTGTTTTGAAGGAGCGGTTAGCGGCTGGTACATTAACAATTAGTTGATTGGTGCCAGATAATTCATGTAAAGATGAAGTGAACGCACTAAGAAAGGCTACAAGAGGAGTGATTCCAAAATATTCGCAAATTTTTTCAATCTTTCTCATTTCAAAAGTAAATTCTGTTTCTGAATAGTTTCTAAAATTTCTCCATTTCGAATATTGCTCTGCTTTTCTAATAATTCCAGAATCTAAGTTCTGATTCATCCGATCAAACTGGTTCATTTTATTTTCGTCTGTTTCCCAGTTTTCTAAAATGCTATTGTAATTCGGGTCGTTTGTAATCCATCTTACAATCTTATCAGCATATTTATCTGCTAACTCTTCTAAAAAGTGCTTTCGTCCAAACTGTTCGATGGAATATTCGGCATATGTAAATGGCAATCTTGAATTGCTATCGAATTGCTTGTTTATTATAATTTCTTGATAGAGATCTCTTAGATCATTTTCCAGAAGATTTGTTGACCATGCATCAATAATGATATGATTAATCCTCAGAATAACAGCATAAGATGCATTGCTGGTTGCTTCAATTGCGCATAAAACTGGTGGTTCACATTTGAGATCCATTTCCTCATCTTGAAGTATTTTGATCCTTTCCGCAATTATCTCATCATTATGAATTACTGTTCCTATTGTGTAAGAGCTACTCTGTAGAGCACTGCTATAAAAATAAGTTTCTGTCCCAGAAAGTATTTCTTGGCGCACATCGTAGTTTTGTTCCGGAAAAATTGTTCGAAGCGATTGTTGTCGCAAAACTAAGCGCAGAAAAGACAATTTCAAATGTCGCAGGCTCAATGGTACATCAAATTTCTGTATAAATATGAGTTCATAATATTTCCGTTGTTTCGTTTCATTTAAGAATTGAAATTGTTGCTGCTGAAAGCTCAGTCGAATGTTATGAACATCGAAAACTTTATTGTTCCCGTAAAAGTCTCGAATCTCATAAATCCTCTCACTACTTGGCTCTTTATGAGAGTGCAAAATGTACTGTGACAGTCTCCTCACTGTTCGATGGCGAAAAACAATATTTACATCGATACAATTTGCAATATTAGCTTCTATTAATTCGGTCAGCCGCGCTGCCGAAAATGAATTTCCACCAACTGCAAAAAAATCATCATTCACTGTGATGTTATCAACCTGAAGAACTTTCCGGAAGAATCCAAGCAACTTCCATTCAATATTGTTTTCTGGTTCTTTGTGTTTGAAATATTGATCACTTTCAATATCTTTTAACATTTCCAGTGCCGTAAGGTCAACTTTTGAATTTTTGGTAAGTGGATATTGCTCTAGATAATGATATTGAGTTGGTACCATATAATACGGTAAATGCTCTAGCATGAATTGACGTACAGTATCGGGATGGAACCGGATCTCTGCCAAATCTGACAAAACGACAAAAGCCACAAGCTGATGTTGTTCACCTATTAATTTTGGAATTACTTTCGCAGATTTGACTTGTGGATACTGACAAAGAATGGTTTCAATTTCACCGAGATCAACACGATATCCGCGAATTTTTATTTGCTTATCGTATCGCTCAAGGAAAAGAATGTCGTTATTTGGTTGTAATCGAACCATATCCTTGGTACCAAAACTACGACAAGCACCGATTACTTTATTTTCATTTTCTTTCTCGGTATCTTCTGGTGCTGCATCACTTGAAACAATATAACCTCTCGTAATCCCTATCCCTGTGATGCATAATTCGCCTACTCCCATTCCTGCTATAATCTCTCCACAGAAATTTCTTACCTTAGTAACAACATTTATTATTCCACGACCGATATTATTCGGTCTGTCTAATAGTTTCATTCTTTTGGTCAAAGCATAAGCTGTCGTTTCAGTTGGTCCATAGTTCTGAATTACATTGACATCTGATTTTAGTGCACATTCTAAAACTCTTCTGCTTGCACTTTCCGCTCCAACAATCCAATATCTGAGATGTCTCAGTTCCCCAATCTCTTCATCCGTAAAGGTATCCACCAAGCTAGGAAATAACAGAGCATGAGTAATTCTTCCACGCCTCACTTCATCCAAAAATTTACGTGTCATGAAAAAATCTTCTCGAAGAAGCAAAGCACCACCATTGATCAACGCCATCATAATTTCCAGAACACTATTATCGAATGCAAAGTTTGTAAACTGGTAAACACAATCCCCAGGTTCCATCCAGAAATCTCGAGTGCATGCTATGGCCATATTGAGAAGACCATGTTGACCAATTGCTACTCCTTTAGGCTTTCCAGTAGTTCCCGATGTAAATATCACATAAGCTAAGTCATTCAGCGTGTTTCTTAGACATATTGTATAGTTTAGTAGTTCTTTATCAAATTTTATATCATTCAAATTGATTTGCGATGCATTTTGAAATGAGAAATTGACTGAATCTTGAAATTCTTCATCAATAGTAACATAGAACTTGGCTCCCATTTGCTCCAGAATATTTAAGATTCGCTTGGCTGGAATTGTGGAATCTATAGGAAGATAAGCAGCTCCAGCCATAATAACTGCCAAGCATGTTATTAATGTTTTGATACTATTACGAGCAATAACTGGTATCACTGTATCAGCTCGCAATGTACTACCTGTTATTTGTGCTACCTTTTCTTGTATAATTTTTGAGGTTCGATAAATAGATCTAATTAGAGTATGATAATTAATGCTTTCGTTATCTCCAATTACAGCTGTCTTTGCTGTTAAACGGCCGTTGACCACAAAGGCTTCTCGAAGTAAATGCTGATAGCTGAATATTGGATAATCGCATTTCTGGAGAACTTTTTCATCTTCATTTCTTACAAAACATTCTTCACTTTCATTTGACACTATTCTTTCTTTTGTTTTCATATCCAATTCTGCATTGTTTTTTACGCTCAAATATTCTCCAGCAAAGGTAATGTTACAGGGACATTTGCATCTTTTTTCATGTTTCATCTTATCGCTTTTTACAATAACTTTTTCCATTCTACGAATCGTTCTAGCCCACTGGTCGAGTATTATACTTATTGATTCGTCATGGAAGAGATCATATTTATATTCAATTTTCGCAATAATATCTTCTCGATTCTGTGTGAGAAATAACGTCAACACACACTTCGTAAATTCAGAATTATCATTTAAAATCTGGTGGCAATGACTGGAGTATTCTTCATAGTCGTTAACAATCATTATATCAGTAAAATTAGAAATTCCATATTTTTCGCATAATTTTTCCATTTCTTCAATAGAAATGTCAGCATTTACGTAAGCGTCCGCTAAACTCCTAGCAACATCATGGATTAGATCCTGATAGTTCCTATAATTTAAATTGACTACCACTGGCAAAACATTGATGCACATCCCGACACACTGTTGGTCCTTAGAATCACGCATATCTATTGGACATGAGATCGCCATCTTGGAAGTTGTTGTTATTCCTGAGAGTACCTTACTGAATGCAGCCAGCTGTACAACAAACGGTGAGCAACAATATTTCTTAGCTACTCTCATAACCAAACTATTCAAACTTTTGAAATTTTTGCAAAAATATTTACATCTTTTACTGTTTGAACCGACAGTAATTTTTTTTTCATAATGAAGATTTGCGCCTTCCGCATCTTTCAGAGTCTGAGACCAAAATTTTTGTATTTCAGCGCGACGTTCCTTGAATCGCTGCTCAATTCGCTTACTGAATTGAATGAAATTGTCGTCTTTCATTGAGATTTGTATATCTTTGAAATAGTTATTATAAAGCTCTCTGGCTATTATAGACAGTGACTTTCCATCGCAAATAACGTGACTTATTTTAAAGTGAAATTCATAGTGAAAATCATCAAATAGTTCTTGCTTGATGCCATCGATCAACCAGCAAAGAATCGGTATTGTATAAAAAGGATTCGGTATTTTCAGCACTTCTTGCTCAAAATTAGCCACTCGTGGTATAATGTAAATTTCAGTACCAGAATGAATTTCTTGAAAAAAAATATTGTTCTGGCAGTAGAATGTTGTACGAAGTGCAGAATGACGCATGATTATTAGATTAAGGGAATGTTTTAGTTTTGATAAATTTATAGATTTTAAGGCTATTGAAAAGCCCGTCTGATAAGCTTTGATAAGATCAGCTATCAAAGCTGCAGCATTACTAGTAATAGTAGTAGTGATGAAAGAAATGGGTGTCATTATTTTTGTGGCTTCATTATAATACATCTTGACCAAAGATTCCTGAAGTGGACATACACGAATTTTTGACTTTTCATTTGATGTAATTAATATCATCGAATTTTGCTTTTTGCATATGTATTCCGCAAGTTCGCTAACCGTTTGATATTTGAAAATTATTTGTGGCAGACACCGATAGCTGATTTGCTGCTCTATTTTATAACAAATAGTTGGAATCAGTAGAGAATGACCACCTCTTGCAAAGAAATTGTCAAAAATTGAAACTTCTGGACTTTCTAATACTTCCTTCCAGATCCCAAGCAGGGTTTCTTCTAATATCCAATTCTTTCTGATTATGCTTGAAACTTCAACCATGTCTTCTGGATTATCGATCATTAGTTTTCTATCGTTGATTAATTTAGACGATTCTATAATGTCTTTCACGTTCGCAGATCGATTAGACAATACTTGAGAAGCTATTTGAGCAAATAATTCCATGGTATGTTTTATCTTTAAATCACTATACTTTTCAATTCTGTACTCCACCGACATTTCAATATGATCCTCAAATTCGGTACAATACCATGCTTGATCGAATTTTGAATATTTTGCACTAATCTCTTCGGCAACTATTTTAACTCCTTCAATTTTTAATAACTTTATTGTGGAGGTATTTTGAACAACAAACGAAATCTGATATGCTTCTGTACTACCTGTATTGCTTCGTTTTGGGTTTATCTTCTGAATGATGTAATTGAAAGGAATATGTTGAAATTGAAGAGCTTCGGCGATATTTTGTTGAAGATTGTGAATTAATTCGGAAACACTTTGAAAAGTAGTATCAATTGGAATAATTACTGTATTGACAAAGAATCCAACGCAGCTTATTGTATCGGATGTACGATTCAGTGCAGAAGTTACAACAGCAAAGCGATCTTTCTGTTGATATTGATCAGCATGTTGAATACGGGCAGTTAAGGAGAATATGCTTAACAAATAAGCAAATAATGTGCATTGTTCTGCCACACAAAAATGCTTAATTGCAGATAAATCTAAAGGCATTTTTAATTTAATTACATTATTTCTCCTATCAGAATCTTCATTGGACAGATCACCTTGAAATGACAATGGTGGAAAATTCTGCAATTTTAGGATCATCCCTTTCAGATTTTTCCATTCTTCTTGCATTTGTAGTTCATCTCTTACTATTGCGCTATCAGTTGACAAACGAGAATTAGCGCTTTTTAGTTCAATCTCAAAATTTTCTAACTCGCTTCGTTGTTTCAAGCAGAAGTCAGCATAACTACATTCATCAGTGCTATCAAAGGAAACACAGCCTCCATTGATAAGTTCATTGTAAAATTCCACAAGATCATTAGTGAGTATAGCGATCGAATAGCCATCAACAATTAGATGATCGAGAATTAGCATAAGCTGTAGATTGCCGGAAACAATTATTGCCAGCAAAGGTGTATGGTATAAATCTGGTAATTCTGATCTTGTTCTTAATCTTCTTCCATCATGATTAAGTATGTTTTTATGAATTTCAATGTAGCATTCACTCAAAGATGCCACTTCCTGAATTGCTTTTCCAGCTTTTTGATGAAACATTGTGCGTAGAAGTCGATGCTTTCGCATGATGTAATTTATAGCAGTATTCAAAGCTTTAAGCTTCATATGACCATAGAATGTGATTAGAAATTGTAGTTTATAACCTTCCCGATATTCTTTTCCAAAGCTATAAAGAAATAAAAGCCTTTCTTGTTGTAAACTTACTGGAATACTTCCATCAAACCAGAATCCGCTCTTCTTCTTTGAATTCCAGAGCATCTTTTTTCTCGAGCCCAACAATTCATCGGAATTCTTAGATAATATATCAGCAGTGTTTAATAACTGATCGTTAGTTAATTTACCGGACTGTAGTGGATTAGATTTAGGTTTTGCTAATTCCACTTTTATTGAATTTTCAAGTTTTCTATGATCGCTTGTCGGGTAACTCGTTTTCAAGAGCTCTAAAATAGCTCTAAAAGATGCAAGTTGAAAGATATCCTGAAGTTGAAGGTCCATTCCGGTCTCGTGTTTGATGTTTTGGATTGCAATTAAAGCTTTCATTGAATCACCACCTACTTCAAAAAATGAATTATCGAGTTGAATGGCTTTTCCTGGAAGTAGTTCAGCAAATATTTCCATCACTTGTTTTTCCCATGATTCAAAAAGATGATTAATTTTTACAGGAATTTTTGAATTTCGAAGTTTTTCCGGTATAGGCAATAGTTTACGGTCAATTTTTCCATTGATACTTAGTGGGAATTGTTGAATAAACACGTACTGACTCGGAATCATGAAAGTTGGTAGTTTTGTCATCATGTACTCATTTAAATTTTTTATCATTAGTTCTTTTTCTTCCTGATCCTTCTTTATCATGATAATATCATTGGAAGAAATGATATAAGCTATTAGAAGTTCTTTTGTTTCTATTCTTTGCAAACAAACAATACATTCTTTAACTAAATGGTGACCTCCCAAAATAGCTTCAATTGCAGAAATATCAACTTGCATACCTCGAATTTTCACTTGAAAATCGCTACGACCATGAAAATGTAATTCACCCACCGCGTTTTTTATTTCGGCGAAGTCACCAGAACAGAAATAACGCTTATCGCAATTTAATAGCAATTCAAGTTGAGTCAGATTGTGATTGTTGAGAAATGTTATTTGATTGAGTTGCTCATTATCATGATAACCGCGACTAATACCTGGCCCCGAAGTGTGGCAAATTCCAGTAATACGTTGTTCACATAAATTCTTATCATTATCACATATGAAAAAGTGAATATTTCTAAGGGGTTTTCCAATCGATGAAGTTCTATCATAAATTTTCATTAACTTACAGGTGGAATAAATGGTATGTTCAGTCATGCCATATTGATTATGGAAGTGAAGTCCAATTTGGATAGCATCTTGTAAGACTTTATATTGAATATAATCACCACCGAAATTAATTTGTTCCAGATTTGTCAATTTTTTGAATTGTTCTAGCTGAATGGCAGATAAATAAGCTGGCATAATATAAGCATGGGTAACCTTTGACATTTCCTGTAAATCTGGTATTTGTTGACTTGCAAAGTGTATAGTCGCTCCGCTTGTTTGGGCTTCTAGAATATCTGCAAAAAAAATGTCAAATGATGGATTTACTACTTGATAGATGATACTGCTCGATTTAATACTTAATAGTTCCGCGTAGTTCATCAGCAAGTTGTTAAGTCCATAAAATTCGGTGCAGATTCCTTTTGGTATACCGGTGCTCCCAGACGTGTAAGTCATGTAGGCCAAGTTATGTTGAGTTAATTTTTTTCTCAACTCTTGATCAGAATATCCAGAAATTAAGGCAATTATTTTGTTGATATCACATCCAAATGCAAGATTTTGCTTCTCTGAATTCCGAACTAATATATCACAGGAATTTCTTGAAGCACTCTCAAAAACGCAATGATTTATGACATTATGTTGTTTTTGCTTGCATTCATAAATGACAGCTGGATAAATTAATTTTGCAAGGATATTATTCAGCTGTTCTGAAGAAGTTTCCGGATTCAAAGGAGCTACACCAATACCACATTTCCATAAAGCAAAAAGTGTTAGGAGAAGAGAAACAGATCGATCAAAAATTAGCAGAATAAAACTATCATTTCGCATATCTTCACCATGAAATTGCAACCAGTTTTGTGTAAGAAATCTTGATAATTGATTACTTATCCGTTGTAAGAATATGCTCGAAAATGATACTCCTCTTTGAAAAACGTTATTACAGTAAGGATTCATACTGTTTTGCTCATTGATAAGATCCAAAACGGTGCATTTCTGTGGAAAATCACATCGATTTTCAAACCTTAGCCGAAAACTCACAAATTCTTCCATAGAACATATCATTTTTATGTCTTGAACAAAAATATGCAAATTTTGCGACATTTTATAAAGAAGTCCAAAATACTGCTGTACCATTGTTTCTATAGTACTTTTGTAGAAACGATTGCCGTTATATTCAATCTTTATTGTCATACCTTCTTTATGATATTGAAAATACCAGACCTGATCGTATTGTGCAAAATTTGAATCATGATTATGGAAATATTTGTTAATTTGTTTCATATTTTCGTCTTCCTCATTATTATCACCACTTATATCATTATGATTGTTAGTGCTAGAAATGTCACTGCTATCGTCTAAAATAAATAAAACTTGAAAAAGTGGTGAATTTGATAAATCACGTTCTAAACACAATGCTGATATTAAATCATCGAATTGCAGTTGCTTTTGAACACTTTCATTTAAACGCTCATAAGATTTTGTAATAAAATCATGAATTCGATCGCTGGGATCAATCGTGTTGATCAATGGTACCACATTTAATAAGCAACCAACAATGTTGCATAGCTCAGAAGTTTCCCTTTGCGCAACTATTATTCCAATACACGAATCTTTGAATCCATGCCTTTTATACTGTAGAAGTTGAAAGTTGGCGATAAGAATGGAAAATTGTGTTACACAACACCAAACAGCTAAGTTCTGCAAACATTTCTGAATTCTGGAATCTACATTAAATTGTAAACAACATCCTGAATATCTCCCGAATTGAAGTTCAGTTTTGTCTACTGGCAGCGTTTGCAGCACAACATTGAGAAAAAGCTGTTGCCAAAAAGCTTCACGTAACTTTCGACTTTCAGAATCTTGTCTCTGTTGATCTTCTAGAAGAACAAAATGTCCATATTGATATTGAACTGGTTTGAGCGGATTTTTTTCGTAATAAAGTAAACGCAATTCATTTGTTAATAGCTTTATAGAAAAACCATCAATCATAATATGATGCATCTGAATGATAATCAGATTGGAACTTTTGATATCCATATTATACGTGTTTGTAATTTGGTTCTTTCTTGGGATCCATTGATTTTTTTCTTGATAAATTCGATCAAACATGTTTTCTTTCGATTTTCCGCTATCCGTGCTCTCTTCTTGGCCAGTAATAAATATTCTCATTGGAATGGAAAAATCAAATTGATCGATTGGTTTAAACAATTTGAATACATATCTAGATTGTACGCAAATTGAGAAATATGCTTCTGTGAGAGATGAAATTGTTTGACCTGTTACCGTATAAATCGTTCGCAATGCCGTATGCCTTGCTATCACTCTATTAAATGCCTTTTTGAATTGATGGATTTTTAAACTTTTAATACTAAATTTTAGAGTTTCAATGAAATTTAGTTTCCGTTCAGGGTCTAAATGCTGAAGAAAAATTAATCGTTTTTGCGCTGCACTCAATGGTATTTCAGTATGTTCTCCGCTTCTGATAATCTTTGTCAATTTTTCCGTAAGAAATTGGAAATTTATCATCTTCATGTTTTCAGAAACATTATTTCCTTGGATCGAATTCTCCAGAATATATTCACTTAGAGCATCAATAGTAGGATATCGATAAGCGCTTCCATAGGGTATCAAAAATTTTCCATTAAATTCGCTTTTCAAAATAAACTCCAGTTTTGCTAATTTCAGAGAATCAAATCCAAGTGATATAAATGATACTTGATCGTCGTAACATGGCGCTTCAACTATTGTCTCTACTACTCTACGGATTTTATTGATAATCGATAGTCTATCTTTCACATCCGTAACAAATTCTGAAACATTAATCATTGCTTGGTCATGAATATAAAAAGGATTCGTGATATCAGTTTCTAGCGCACTTTGAATTGTTCGGTTTATTCTTTTCGCTTCATATGGATAAGACTGATTAAGTTTGCGTTCGTCCTTTTCCAAGTTTCTTTTGATCTTTTCGTAAGCTTTGTGTTCTGCTGGTTCTTCCAGAGCATTTCTAACACTTCCCGAAAATCTACTGTTGAAACGGATTCCTCTAACATAACCACATTCAAATCTATCGAAATCATAGAGTTTAATGCTTATTTTGATAAATTTATATTCCGTAATTGCAATCCATAACCGTCTAAAAATAGCTACCGGTAGCGCAATTTGCTCGATTTCTTCTACCAGTATTTGCAAAGCAATGCCAAAATGCGCTTGTAATGAATATTCTAAAAAAGCCAGGGTATCACCATCCGAAACAAAACATTCATTATCATTGATAAAATTAAAGCAAAGTACTGTTTCGAATTGTTCATCTTTAGCAAATTCATCATTTTTTCTTTTCCATATTGAGACGTTTTGCAAAATCTTTGAAGATAATGTATGCAAATTATCAACTTTTAACATATGAACTAAAATTTCGTCCAAATTCCAGCACAATTTTGTTTGCCAATAACGTATTTCCCCAATATATCCTTGAATTGTTTTATTTCCAGATGAAACTTCAGTAAGTTCTAAATTATTTAGTCCAGCAGCTGATTCCGGCAATGATTTCCGATTCACTTTCAGATCCATTCGTTGACTACCAATTTTAACAGAATCAAGCACAAGTAACAACGAATTATCTCCAAATCTTCTTCGGCTTTCAGTGATTAGTGGCAGCAAAATTTCCTTCAATTCCATCTTCGAATTCTGTAAAATAATTCATATTCCAAGGAAAAAAAATTAATTTTACGCCCCGTGGCTTACTTTATAAATTAAATTGAAATGAATATAAAGAGAAATTAATCAGTAAAGTAAGGTATTCATTATATAATCGATAGAATAATTAACAAAATTTATCATCAAATTTTATCTAAAAATAATTACCAATTTTACTTTCCACTATCACAGTTTTGCTTTTGAAAAAATAAGCATTTTCCTTTTTCAGTTGCACAATAACGCATTAATGGTAACTAATTTCTTGAATGAATATTATCCCGCAGATGGATCGAAAATTTTCGAACTAAAATGCTCAACATTGATGCATTAGAATTTCTAGAAGTTTTATGATAAGATTATCGAATTTAATAAAATAAATCATCAACGAAATAACTGATGGGAAATGATAGTTGAACAGCGATTATTGAGAAGAATGAAATTGCACTACAAATTGATATTTTAAACAGAGAGATTAGTATAATTATATTCAACGATGATAGCTAATTTTATAAGAATTATCTTAGTTGCTCCTTTTTTTCTTTAAATTTCCTCAACGGTTGTCAGCAAGAGACATTGATTGCTTAAAGTATTCAAATCAAATTTTTATTTCCTTGCTATGAAGTATAAACAAAATTCTAAAATATTTTGTTCTTCAATATTTCATAATTTGATCAATGCTAATTGAATTGTGCAAAAATTTCAGGCAGTCATTTTAAAAAATTTCAAGCTTCTTTAATTATCAGAAATTTTTTTATCAGAATTTTTATCAGAAAATTTTTATCAGTTTATCGGAAAATTTAATGTATATGACACGTTTCTTAATAGTAATATAGCAATTTGTTTAAAAGATGTCTTCTATTATTGAAGTGATAAAAAATTGATTAAATTATCGGATATTAAAATATCAAAAAATTACAACTGTCTAAATTACATTAACTTTTTATCTGCAATAGAAAAGTTTCGTGAGCTTCAATATTTTGATATCCGATAATTTAATCAATTTTTTATCACTTCAATAATAGATACTTCTAAACAAATTGTTCTTACTATCAAGCATATATGTCATACATATGATTAATGTAATTTAGATAATTTAGCTACTCAACGTTTTTGTGGTGGTGAAAAGAGAGGTAGCGAATTATTTAAATGTTATGAACTTTTCCATCATTACACATTCCTTTTTATTGCTTTGTCAAAATGATATACACGGAAACGGGAATGTATATCATTTAAATTAAATTGAAATTATTCCACAACTACAATTTTTGAAAAGGAAATATTGCTGAAGGAATTTTCCGATATCGCATATGGAAATCAATTTTTTTCTAATATCAGCATTTTCAATTCAAATTTAATATAAAATTCAAGCTTAATATAAACCATAATTCACAGTAATTTGTACTCATTGACTTTCTTAACATATTATAGAGAATTTTTAACACTCCTATTATTTATTTCCTTTTTTATTTGTTTTTTGTTGACAGTCGAAACACAAAACTGAACCTGAAATGTGAATTTTAATTGAAAAAAAATCCATAAAATTTCTGTGATTTCAGAATGCTGTTGATCCCTGAGCACAAATTTGCTTTTAAATTTGAGGCACAAATTACCTCTACGTGTAGCCATTACGGTATGAACTTGTTAGTATCATATATGGATAATTAATAGAAACTTAAATTTAAACTATAAATCACAAATAAGCAAAAAGACCGCTTTATTTTACCATCACAAGCTTCTCCGAAGTTTCAAATGGCAGCTACTGCACCAAAACGAGAAACTTGATTACCTCTCAGATTTTTTACACAATTTTGATTAATTTTAAGTCTCGAAATGCTTCTGTGAAACATATTGTTGCAAGTTCAGAAATGATAAAAGTTTTATTTTTGCATATTTCATTAAAATTCTGTTCTATTGAAAGATCGAACAACTTGATTTGATTCAATAAAGAAATGTATGACAGTTTGAATCATTGATTCACTATTTAGTGCAACTTCCTCAAATGTTGCAATTGTGTAATTCATAGCAAGGATAGCATATGACGGATTCATTAAATTCGATGGTAAAATTATATCACCCACTTTGTATGTTATTGATTCCGCTCCTGAATTGTCGAAACTTCCAATAATCAACGAACAATTCAGTATTGATAAATCACTCTGAAAGATTTGTTGTTACTTATGAATTCTAATTATCTCTAAACACTTCTCTCAATATTTTGAATATACTTTGCGATAACTAATAAGTTGAATATTTTTTGTGTTGAATACAAACGAATCAAATAAACGCAACCGTAATATTTGAGAGCATCATTGCAACATAAATAGAAGAAACTTCCACACGAAGTTTTATCTAGTCTATTCGATGCAGAAAATTTGGTACGACAATACTACTACTGTAAAATACTATTGTTTTATTCACGCAAATTTTATTTGCAAAATTTCTCTTTCTAATCCAATTTCCTCATTTTTGCACTGATCAAATCATACTTAAATGTTAGCTAACTGGAAACAATTTTAACTCATTAAAATTATTTCATTCACATAGAATTGATATAAAATTCTGTACTTAATAACTGGGAAATAATTTTAGCTCATTAAAATTTATTTGCATAGGATTTATGTAAAATTATTTATCCAGTCAACTATATATATATATAACTTATCTGCTAATTATCTATTACTAGAAAATATTTTTCATTATTTTTAAACATATACTAAGAATTCCTCATTACTTGTTTAAAAACAAAGTTCGAAATACAAGGAAATGTTAAAGTAGCTCGTTGCTTCCAACAAATAGTACCATCAGCGTATAAACGAAGTGATTCTGCTCCATAAGTCGTAATAGATTCAAAGAAGTTTGTGTCAGGTTTCCAAATTTTAATACCCTTTGGAATCTGCAGAAAGAAAGCAATTTTATGGAAGAGAGTGTGACAGTTTCAAAAGTTTCATGCAAGGTAAAAACAAAAAAATTTCTAACAACTATGTTCTAAAAGAATGAATCAATGTAAAATCAAAAAAGAAAACACTTACAGTAATAGATTTAAAGCCAGCATATTTGAGACGTGAATCTCGCCATTTTTGAAAAATTTCGCACGATAAAGAAATTGTATCGGAATGAAGAATTACATGGCGTATTGCAAAACTTACTGTCACCTAAAACAATAATAATTGGTTGAAATCATTTGGAACACTTTTGAATTTTATCAATCAATCTAAGTGCATATAATAGATTGAAATGTCTATCTGGAGCATATTTTATTTATAAATAATACTTGATGTAGAATGCAACAAAAATTTATCCTCCAAAAATTCAAATGAATGATGTTTTTAGTCTTAACAACTGATGCCTATCATTAATCTAAAAGACTCATCGCTAATCTAAACCACTTCTAATCCTATATGACAGTTGTTAATATGGCAAACAAATAATGTCAGTATACCTCCATGAAAGGATTATCAGCATGATCATAATTATATCTTAACAGTAATTCTGAGAATTCCACTTCATTTTTAACTCGATTGATAATGAATGGAGTATCATTACATGAACAACCATTTAGTAATAATAACAATAATGATAACATCTAAACGATTGTTTTTTTAATTAAACACCGATATTTGAATGCAAAACTTTCTTTTTCAATTTTATTTTGAAAACTTTGTTTGAACGAAAAAAGCACAAATACTTGCAATTTTTGAAATTCCTAAAATTTTTATGAGTTTTAATTTTTGAAATTCTGTTTAGTACTAAAATCTGTTTGATATTTCTTATTTTTCCTTACTCCTTCATAATTCTCATTTTTGGATAAATAAATCAAATTGATGCATAATAAACAAAGGAATTTAATTGTAAGAGTTATTTGCCCCTAAATTAATTACATCAAAAACAATACTATGCACTAGTAAACAATTGTTTTAATCTCCGAGAATTCAAAATATAATTTTGAAACTTTTTTTCAAATGCGGAATCTTGAAAGAAATTCAAAAAAAGTAAAAAATCAGGCGCAAAGGACTGAACATTCAACTCTAAAAGTACAATTTAATATTGTCAATTTAGTTATGAAATTTGGGAAAATTTACAATAGATTGAAAAGAGGAAAATAATTGCTTCAAAAGAAATGTTTATACTTCTTCTAAGCTTTTGAATTCATTTTCCTCTCATATTCTGCCGGAAGAAAGAGCTAAAAAGCGTTGCTTACAGATCTGCAATGGATACAATGATCGAAATGCATTCCTTTATCTTATAATTTCCGTTATATCTATAGTGAGGATGGGAAATACCGGACAAGAAAACTATCACTAAAAATCAGTCCAAATTATTTCATCTACTTTTGAATAAATGAACATTACCATAAAATTCATCCTAGTAATTTTTCCTGAAAGTTCTTAAAAAGAGAAATTTCTTAGACTTAAAAAGCAGATTGGAATCAACTGAAGGCGATGAAATGAATAAAGCAATTTCGGATTATATGATTGATTCATTTCTGATCGATCATAGATATTGATTCATTTCTGATCGATCATAGATAACTCTTCTGATCAATCTCACATTAGAGCAAGAAAATAAGTCAATAAAAGAGAAGAAATAAACAGAAGCCAAGCAAAGCAATAAGTCAATCTTTATTTTTGAACATTGAGAATGGTTATCGCACATAAATTTGCTCTGGCCAATAATATTATATTCGCTTTATGGCGTAGGCCTGTAGCTTGAGATATTTGCTTCTAACTGGAATCAATATAGTGCCAAATTAATTTATCATTGCGATAACTGAAAAAAAATTGGCATGATAATAAAAGGTACTGAATATCCATGACTTACTTACTATGAATGGATAGCATTTTCCACCCTCTCTTTCATTCCCATTTCGTTCAACTATATTAACTCATAAGGCAAAAGAATTTATATGCTCAAGAATGAGGCGACTGACTGATTTTTCCATTCGGAAATACGTCTAATATATCACCTGAATTGGCTTTAAATTCCTTTAGCACTTCATACTCTACTCTTTTACCAAACTCTTTTCGGTCAATTTCTAATGAGAATGAAATTCAAAGGCTTGCAATTTGAAATATTTTTTCTTTTATTCAAAATTTGAAAATGTACTTTTTAAGAGTATAAGTTAAAGAGTGAAACTCTCTTTAGAAGAAGGAAATTATTACTTTGAAAGTTGTCAATAAGAATTTTTTAAAGAATGGAAGTCCTTTTTTAACGAAAAAGGGAAAAAGCTATTTGGACGTTTTTTGCGAAAAATGAGATTTGAAAAATGAGATTTTTTTTTAGAAAGGAGAGAAAGAGATATGTAATGATGGAAGTTTTGGGAAGATAAATAAGATAGGCAAAAGATTCTAATGCTTCTTTTAAATTCTGAACTTATCTTTATTATTCCCAAAGGATTAGTTAACGAGTCATCCCATCCATTAAGAAATCCTTGAAAAATAAGCGATACTATTTTTTTCATAACTTTCTTTTTTGATGAAATTCAATTTAATTCAGTATAAGTGTAAGATAGAGACCAATAAATTGAAGTCAGAAATCAATTTATACCTATTAATAGGAATGAATTTTCATTCAAAAGAATCGTTCTCATTCAATTACAGAATTTGTAAATTTTATTTAAGATATTGGTGAAATATTAAATTTTTCAATGTTAAAATTATTTTTAAAAATTTAATAATGCTTCAATGTAAAAATGAAAATGTAAAATAAAATGTGAAAACATTTAAAACTGGACTGTTATCTTCTAATTTCAAATGTGAAATGTGTTAACTTTCATGATCCTTTTAAAATTTGGTTGATACAGTTTATAGTATTACAAGAATGAAATAACTGCCACAATGGTGAATAAAATTTTCAAGAATTTTGAGATATATGAAATGTTTGAATCACTGAAATATTTCATCATTGTTAAAATTAAAAATCAGTATAAGATTCATAATCGATCCATGTAGAAGTGGCGATTATAAATTAAAATATTGAACGAATCTTTACTAATGCTGATGAAAATCAAAATCAAATTTTCAACTATCAACTAGCAAATTCAGAAAATAACTCTTCTTTTGTTTTAATCATTTAATGATAATGATATGACTCATTGAAGTTCAAATTTATTTTTTGGAAGTGAGCTCAGAAGTTTTTCTCTTTATATGTCTCTTCGTTTGATTAATCAGAAGGCATATTCAAACATCAAGCCTGTTACTCTGGACAATGAATGACCAACAGTATATTACATTTTATTTTTCTTGTTTAAATGTGTACTATAGCATATAAATGGAGAAGGAGCAAATGGATATGAAATGATTCCCTGATGGACTTGAGGACATATTTCTTTGCAAGTGTTCGTTTAAATTTCATTTTCCAATTATTTCAAATTCAATTTTGAGAGAGTTCATATGCATTGGATCACAAGTGAAAATTTCTTCACTAATAATTTCAAAATTGACCATATATTTGCATAACTTCTTAACTCATCGCTAAGGTTTCAAGTTCACCATACAGCTCAATTTTAAATGTGAGCTTTCTAGAAAATGTGTAACAGTTAGTTCAGAGATCATCAATTTTTAAATTAATTTCAAGACACAAAGAATTATCGAGTGAAATTGAATCGTTGCCAATAATACTGTTGAAAATATCATCTTTTCTCTACAGTATTAGAATTCCATGAATGTTTCATGCTTTCCGCAGTAAATTTTTTGAATCCTAAAGTCAGTGTTTTATTTAAATGGTAATTGCTTTTCATAATTTCTATGAGTACTATCAACGAAAGTTTTAAGGTGATCATTATCAAAAAAATTTTATCTTTCACTGTTTAAAAGTGATTCGATACATTCAAACTATGAATATTTATAAATATTTTACACTAATACTATTAATATTTCCCTGATCCAAATTTCCAAGTGATACTGCCGGGAATTCCAACTTTGTTTGTTTAATGCTATTTGGCAATCTTAAACTTTTTCAACAGCTATATCCATCCGATTAAGAACTGATCATATAAAGAATGATAAATGTTGAAAGAAAATGTGTTATTAAAAATCGTTTGCTAATATCAAAAAATGATAAGTGAAATGATACTTAAAGCAATTCTCATGCGATTTTGCAACTTTTGATGAAAAATTGTTACGGTAAGAGAAAAGGATCAAACATCAACAAAATGTCATCGAAATCATTTAATTTTCCAAATTTCGGTAGATTTTTATGAAAAAATTTTTCAATATTTCAATTAAAAAAGTATGGAAAGTAATAATTTCATTTTATTTGCTAATTTAATGCTTAATTATGTAATAAAAGATTTTTTTTGATCAAATTTGCAACAAACTTTTGTATTAATTGGAAAGTTTGACTGAATGCTACAAAATATTTTTGGAATGATATAATAAACATTAATTTGATTTGAGTGAATGAATAAATAATTGAATGATTGATTAATTAGGGCGCTATAACATCTAAAAGTGACATTGATGTATTTTTAACAATTTTTGAATGAAATATAATTAAGTTTAGCCAAGGCAATACATATATGCATATGTAATATTATTAAAGAGAGAGGAAGCAGAAAAAGAGAGCCAGTTTCTTCAATATACCGAGAATAGGTTCACTTTTAATAAGCTCTCTCAAAATTAATATCTTGAGGAAAAAGTTTAATATGCGCTAAAGGCTACTACTTACGCTACAAATTATTCAAATTAAAATATTATACATACAATAATGCAATTTCAGTGTTAATGCTATAAACTAGAAATGAGCCTATACATTTTTTCATGTCCTAAATTATCGACCAAATGCTCTTCTAAAAAGTATTGTGCTTCGAAACACACATACTATTTCAGAACATTAATAACTATAATATGGGAAGTAGCCATCGTTTAAAAAAAAATCTAAGTGCCATATAAGCATATTTCAATAATAATATTTTCACAGTATTTAAAAAGTCAGAATAACAATAAAGGAATGATTCCTAAAATATGACCAAACGGTCAACAATTCGGATGACATCAAAGTTAGAGGTTATGGGAATATTCAAGAGATTGATTAATAAATTATTGCGATATAATTGAAATAATGCAAAATCAATCTATCAATCATAATAAAACAATAAAAGAAATTTTTTTGCTGATATATACAAAATGTTGCATTGCATTATTTCACAATAATATACGAGCTGACGATACCGGTGCTCGGCGTTCTTGTCGTAGTTCACTCGGAAACTAAAAATTATTTCCTCCGAAATATTTGGCTCTTCATTTTCAAAATATCTGTTAATTTTATGAGCTATGCAAATGAATAAATAAAACAAACTCACCAGGAGATTGCCCTCTTTCAGTGCAGTACGTCTCTCTGAAGTGGATCGATTAAATATCCACGACACAGAGGGATAGATTGCCATCTGGAAGTCATTGAATTAGTCGTCAAAGTATATCACTTATTTAGTGCCTAATTAATAATTTTTTAGAACCATATGGATTCGTCAATTTACCGATTGGCTTGACTTAAACCTCAAATGAAGCCTTGGCTTAAACTTCAAATGATATATAAGCACTGTTTGTTTCTATGTGAGATATTTTATGTAAATTTAAACTATAAGCGAATTATCTAAATAAATACATCTTGAAGCTTTTGAAAATTTTCACGCAAATCATAAATTCATTAATGGGTTGAACTGATGAGGAATATCAATTCCAATACTGAAAAGAGAGAGAGAGAGAGAAAGGGAGAAATTACCTCCTCAAAACTTCAAACACCTAAAATATACCTATAATTTTAAAAATACTGAATTTCTAATTACTTGCGGCGTTTTCGAACATACTGTGCCATTGCTACTAGCATAATCAAATTGAGAACCGTTTGACAGAAATTTATTCTATAAATTGATAAAAATAAAGATAAAATGATATATTGAATATTAGATTTCTTTGCTATATTCTTCAAATCATTTAAGTTTATAGAAAAATTATTACTATCTCAGCAGTAGAAGCTCATGAACATTTAATAGTGATATATTAATTTAAGAAACAACTAATGACTTAATTTACTTCCTCATATATATTTTAATTATTTGAATAATTTACGCTAGGAGGTAGGATAATCGGTTCATCAAGCATGCTTCGAGATTCTTCCAATTTTTTTAGCGCTTTCTGGATATCTTCATCATCGTAAATCTTCACTGCAGTAATCAAATCAAAATCTTTCTTTTCATCACAATTATTCAAATCATCCGCTGATTCCGATGTTGTAGTAACATTCTTATTCCTGAAATCTTTAAATTGAAAATTAGATTTCACTTTGATTTAAAATTTGAAATAATTAAAATCTGTTTTCTCATCATTCAGTTAAAAAAAATTCCATAAAGTTGGCTTTACTAATTGTTCAAAAAAGTAATATGAATAAAGGAAAAAAATTGAACTCAGAATAATGATGAAAAATTTGATGGTCATTTGTTGACGCTTTAACCGGAACATATATCGGATCCAGCATTTTAATTCGGGAAGCCTGTAAAACTAAACCACTTCTCAGTGGATTTTAATCACTTATCCTTCTGTATGTCTATCATTTATTCTAGTTCGTTTTAATTTAAAATGAAATATTTATACTTCGCATATTATATTGCCTTCGATCGGAAGGTGACCGTAACTTCGAAACATTTACACATTAAGAACTAACACTATTAGTTCTGCATTGTATAGTACAAAAATATATCAGAATAAATGAGCACGTTGCAAACTTTATGATAAGTAGTGCTATGATATTGCAAGTAAAATTTCAGAAGTTAATTTTAATTGACAACATTGTTTTAATTCAGAATTCTATCATTCAGCTTATTCATGAATAATAGCAAGTGCAAGAAAAACAAAAAGTCCAACTTTAAAAATTCATTTTCCTCAATTTCTAAATATTAGTTTTTTTCTGATTCTTTTGTCAACGAAAATGTTTCTAAATTGATCGAAAAGAAGAACGACAGTCTTTGCTTGGAAATAAATTATTGTGTATATCCTGTTATTTCAACCACAATTCAGTATTATTCTGTTAAGCATTCCTTTAAGTTAAGCATTATATCGTCATTTCTTTTCATCGATTCAATCATTTAATAATATTTGAAACTTAAGGCTTTCAAGAGAGAAATCTATGAATGTGGGAAATGGGAAGCAAAGCTAAATTGCTGATATGCTTTAAAATACTTTTTCACAAAATTCAATAATATCAAATTAATAATATTCCCAGCGGTTTTTATTAATTAATATTATCATAAAAAAAAACTAAAGAAATAGCCAAATAATAGTAAAAATTTATTGGAATATTGAATAGAATTGAATGTAAAAATGAATCTTCAAAAATGACGAAAAAATTCATCAAAAGAATTACAGTGAGTAATTCGCCCGGCTCATCACCACTGGCAAATACCATAACTGCATGGGCATATCGCGGTCGTTCAATGATTAATTCCGTGGACTCTTCACTTAACTGATCCATCATCGTATCCAGACGTGCTTCGAATGCATGTAATTCCATATCAGCCATATTGCTAAAATACATATCGTTGCAACGTTAAGAAAACAATAAAAATAGATATAGATTTTTTAATTAATTTACTTCAATTAAAAAAATCATTTTAAAGAAATATAGCAAACTTAGAAGAATTTGATGTCCAATTTTCATAAGTTGTAAGTGAAGAATAAAGTTAAATTGATATATCTGACTGGAAAATGACAGATTGAAAATTATTTTAGGAAGAAAATTGACGGGTATTAATGAAAATGAAGAATGCAAACAACTGGTTTAGACGTCATAAATTATTATTATTCTTTATATAATTTAAATTGAATCGATACATATTAGTTCCATCATATCCTAATGCTTCTTTTTACTACAATAATCAAGTAACTAAAAAGATTCTACACTTTCAAATTCGCTCGATACAATATCATATCACTTTACAGCAAATTCAAATAGTAAATCTGTTTATTTTAAAATAACAAAAAAAGGGATCAGTCGCAATTTATATTTTTAACGCTTGTTTCTCTGATCACAAAAGAATTTAAGAAAGAATTCACATTCAGAAAATATTAAACGATGGCAAAAAATTTTGAGCTGAAAAAATTGTCATTCCTTTCGAATAATATTCATCATTAGCTCAATTTCTGTGCAATTATATTTTTTATTACAACAAAGACTTTCCATTTTATAACTTCTCGAAGAGTTTGCTTTTCAGTAAAGTATGCAAATATTTGCATACAGATAAATTATAAATTCATTTCAACGCTTGTCTTTTTTCAATAATCTTTGTACTCTGTTATAAATTTGCAAATTTCAGTAAAATTACGAGTTGCACTTGGGTTGTCCAATGAATAATAACTTAATAAATTCAGGCATTTTGTAAATATCAAGACTTATGCAATGAAAATAAGTAGAAAGTAGAGATGATGACAGCAACATTCATTTCGTATCTTCTGATACTGCTAAAAATAGAAAGAATGGTAAATGATATCGCGTCTCATTCACCATTAAATTTGAATTTTATAAAACTAAAAAAATGTCAAGAATTTTAGCTCATTCGTGTTAATCAATAAAATATGCGATAATCACAAAAAGGAATGACAGTGAAGAAAATATTAAGACAACCAAATTGTAGCTAAACTATATTGAAATCTTTGTCAGATATGTCCAATGTAAGCAAATTAAGAAGGAGAAGAATCTAAGCGAGAAATATAAAACTATAATAAGAAAAATAAGGTGATATAAAATACATCAGGATTTGTTAATAAAAGAAATAAGGGACCTGCGAATACCAATGCTATCAAATAAAGAATAAATTAATAAAAATAATCTAACAGGAGATTAATATAATAAAACAAAAAAATACCAGGCTTCAATATCGGAGATTCAATACTTGTGGAAAAAACTTTACCATTGCTTACAGCTATCGGTGTAACAGTGAAAAAGATGAAACTGAAAAACAACTATTCAATCAAAAAATGGAGAAAAAAAGTGGTAAAGATTTTTAAGAATCCTTCGATCTAATGATTATTGTTTCGGATTGAAATTTGAATACAATTTGATTAATGATAATATTGATAATTTGTGGGTAATGATTTTAATAAAGCGAGTATTGGAATTTTAAGATTAGTTAGGTTTTTTATACGATGAACTTATTAGGATGAAGAATTATGCAAATATTCATAAGTGTAATAATTTATTTCACATAATAAAAAGCATTTCAGGAATGCTTTGACAGAAATATGTTGTAATTATTTTGACAAATATTCATCACTTCCTGCTATTAGGTCATATATCCTGAATCTTCTCATCATTGTCTGTCATCATTCCTATTCCTCTCCTTGCCTACATTTTTTAATCAAATTAATTTTGCATATATTAAAAGAGACAGAAGTGTTAGATAAAAACTGAAAAAAAGATATTTCGTTATCGGAATTCTCTACGATAAGATATATTTTTCTTGGGAATAAATATATTTATTATATTTTGATGAGATCAAAGTTGGCACCAATTCAACTTAAATAGAAGCTCAAAAAAATTCTAACATTTCTAAAATGTTACACTTTTTTGAAAGATATTTTAGGCGTAATAGTAATAAATTAAAATTCAATTAATCTTTATAATCATCTTATGGATTAATTCTAATTTTTCGTTTTACTTTATCAATCGTTCAATATGTTTTTCATTGAAAGTACCTAAGAGATTTTGTGAAGAAGAAAAACATTTGCTATTTTAAAAATTTCACAAAATTTTTGAATGAATGAGTCTTGAAATTATTCAAATCCATCTTCCCTCCATAAATAATTATAAACTTCTCCATGTTGAATTAATTTGTGCTAATAGTACTTCTGACAGATAATTAATTATACATTTCTCAGTTATTTTAAGGAGGAAAAAATTTTATTTCAACGTTGATATTTTTCGTTAAATTTCGAACTGATAATAGAAAATTAATCATATTTTCATGGCAATGATGAAAAACAACATTTGAAATAACATATGGCTCTTACTTGCCATAACTACTATTTAAGCACATTTATTATCTATCCCATGAAAGTTCAGTTTATTTTATATTTGTAAGCAAACTTGCATTATTCAACTTCGTTACTTAATGACAATTATAAGCTTTCCTTACTTATATATTCAATAATTCAATGTTATCAAGAAAGATAAAAAAGAGCCACTCTCAAAAACACTGCTCAGTAAGCGCCGGACGTTCAACAGAACTTAATAACAGTAAATTAAAGTGCGAATTATCGATAAGCAAATCAAAAATTAGATGAAATGAATTTGATAACGACTAATTGTATTATAATCTTCTTTCAGGGAATTAAATGACCTTTCCAACATAAAAGCCCGCATAAGGGTCATAATTCCAATTAATTATAACAATCAAGAAGTGACAGTGTAATAGAAGGTGTCAATGCTACGAAATATATACTCGAACTGAGAAACCTCAGTCTATTTGAATGAAATGATTAAATAATGTGCAAATGAAATAGGCATATATTATTCGATTAATCCACTTGTTGATTTCTCCTGATTGTCGAAGTATTTTCGATGAAATTAAAATTAAGAAAAGAATTTGTTTGAGAGAATTTTAAGATAAAAAAAAGAGTTACGACAAGTTAAATATGAAAATCAACAAAAAAGAAATATATTATAAAATATATTTTGCTAAAATTTTTTTCATTGTTTATAAAATGATCAAATAATTACATTAAATTATTGAATGGCAAATTAATGCGTTTTAAGTCTGAGATTTCTCATTGGCATCGTAATAGAATAATTATATATTAAAATATTTTATGCAATAAAATAGTAAAAGCGAAAACAAAAAAATTTGACAAAACATACTTTATGTCGGCTTCTTTAAATATTTGAAATAATGTGACATATACCATATCCACTTTTCAAGAAACTGCAACAGTAACTTCACTTAATGCTTATTTTTACAACTTAAGTTTATACATACTGTAAAACACTAAATGAAATTTTTCAGTAAAAAAGGCATAACTGAAATTTATGATTGGATAAATGCGAATAAATGATGAAAACGAATAGGAAAAGTGCACGGTTTGCAAATAGCAAATATTCGATTCATTTAATTAGCCATCAATTAATGAATTTAATAAACTTAAAAAAGAAGAATAAGAGGTATAAAAGGCACTGATGAATCAATCAATTATATATACACTGCCGATGAAGAAAACAAATTTAACCTAATATTTCAGTAAAAAAAGTGAAGTGTAAAATGTTAACTACTGTGATAGTTGTGTCAAACAGAATGCTATCTGTGCTTTATCGCTTAACTTAAGATTTCTTCGAAAACGAAAATTTGGCGCAATCGGCATTAACACTTGTAAATGACACAACTTATAAATTAAAGATTAATGATTATTGTCTTTTATGCATATAACATTATTCATTAATGTATCCATGCATTCAGTTAGAAATGGATGTAAAAACGATAATTAATTTCCGGTTTTTTACCGTAATTTCAATCAACTCATATTGGAGATTATATTTATACTGCATCATTTAAATAGTGATATATTTGTGCTTTTATAATCAGATGTTAATTACAAAATTTCTTATGATCCACAATTTCAAAAGTTACAATCTTTTATTTTTTATCAAATGTCAATAGAGCGTCAAATGGTAAGCAAACGAAGTGATTTTGTGGAAAAAATTGATAAAATAGAATAAGATCAAAAATTTAAAATAAGTGCTTTCCAGAATCCTTTCATTAGAATTCATAGCTAAGATAGATTATGAAGAAAGAATGCCATCATTTGAAGTAATCAATTATGAAGAAAAAATTTCCGATAATTTAATTTTGCAAAATATCTATCTTTCATTCAGATCACATTCTTTCTATTCTTTGGAAACCGAAAAATTTATTCATACTTTCTAAAAAAAATGAAATATTCCTTTTCGATTGTTTTTTGGCTTAAAACGGTTGCACCGAATAATTTCTAATTTTGAGCAAAAGCAAAATTATTTCAAATCATTCAAGTAAAATTTAAAGTGAGTAAAATTGGATAACATATTTCAATGATATCAAATATTAGCATAGAAAGAAAGTTGAATAATGTGGAAGAGAATGATAAAGATGAGTTGGGTATTTAACGGAAAATAAAATTTTTGAGAAACGAAAAGGAAAGAGAGAAAAGAAAGAAAGAATCAACGAATCTTTTTAAATAAAATAAAGGCTAATTTAATACAGGAATTAGGCGAATCTATTTGTTGTGTTTTCTCGCTCTGAGCACTACTTATATCGCATGACGCATTTATCGCATACATCAATGCGCAATGACATAAAATTAGTTAGCATGGATGACAATAATTCGAACTAATATTAATGTAACACTGATTAATGCCACTTCGATACTTGGAAAATGTCCGTTGAATGCAAAAAAGGTACATTGCAGGAAAGTAAGAAGTGCAAAACAGGTGAATTATGTTGCCGGTAAACATTTTTTCAAAAGAAGGAAAAATGAAGGATACAATGAAATGATTGATTGTCAATTAAAATTTGATGAACACACATAAGATATACACAGACACAGACACAGACACACACACACACACATACACATACAATACATACCAAATATGCACACAAGAACTCTTTTTTATTTTACGACGATAATTCTGAATGACTTTCACTTTATTTCATTCAATGATCAGTATAACTGTTCCATAAAATTCACTTTGTCTAAGCCATTGTACAATTAATTAATGACAACCACCTTTTACTTACAATTTTGTATGATCGATTTGAAGACAGTTTCAGCCATTATTGTATTAATTAAAATATTAAAAATATATACAATGAATGATAATAATAATCCCAAATGATTACTATTTATGACTAAAGAAGTAATTTTCGGATTTTACTATAAAAATTCAGATACCACATATATATGTATGCAATAAAAGAAAGAGAAAAAAATTCTAACATAATTATTAAGAAACAAAGAGTGAGAGAATAATAGAGGAATTAAAAATTCATCAACCAATCTATTAATTCATAAAAGACTAAATTAATTTGCAAAACGATAAGTGCACATATTTCCATAGATGAGAAAAACAGGTCGAGAAGCGAGAGTGAAGAATATTGCTGATGATGTAAGAAATCTTCTCGAGAGGAATTCATTATGGTAAAGAATCGAAAGTAAGGCAGTGGGTAGAGAGGGCTACGACAGAAATGACACTGTAAATTGAATTTCTTCAAAATTCGTTCAATTAACGAACTGAACGAGTGGAACGAAGTATTATAATAACGATAAAATCCTCCACCCATTCAAATGTTCATTTGCTGTGTCCATATTGACAACAATTTCTTTGATATATTCTTTTCTCATTTTGCTTGAAATGATCGACAAGAAAAAAGTGTAAAGAAAAGAAATTCATCCCTTGCGGATATTTGATGGGAAATATGAAAAGTCGATAACAATAGCTAACTTTTCGAAAGATATTATTTGTTGAAGATATTGCAAAAGAAACTTTAGTCTGATTTATTTCAATTTACTTCGGCTTACTTTCATTCATTTCTCTTCCACTTTAATTGTCAAATGTGAACAAAATCAAATAAAATTATGCAAATAATGCTAAAAAAAATAGTCCAATTTTAGATCAAAAATATGATATAATTGTAAATAATAAAAAGAAGCAAAAGAATGGCGCAAATTGTCCTTAAGATGGTTGTGATAATGATGAATGGCCGATTATATTTTTATGATTACAACAGCTAAGAATGGCGATGATATGTCAACAGAAGGCCATTCACCGATGCCTTTGTTATTATTGTTGTTAAGAATAATGATGATATCATGATGGCAAGTAAAATGTAAGTGACATTAGATTGATTTTTATTTTGCATACAACAAATTTGAAAATTTGAAAAAAAAGTTGAATTTAGTACTCATTTGTTTCTAATTTAATTTGTGAAATTATGGGAATCTACTGGTATTCAATAAAGACAGGTAAATGAATTCAAACAAAATTACCTTTTTAGCATTTCTAAGTAGCAAAAAATTATATCAGAAAATTATTTCTTCGACATTTCTCACTGAAAAAGAGTACTCAAAGGACTGAACCACGGAAAAATATTTCTACAATACTCATTTTTGTCGGAATTTAAAGTAAAATTCGAGAAAGAAACAAGCAATGTTTTATAAGACGAGAAGATAATAATCGAAGTGATAACAATGATTATTTTATAACAATTTTTAAAACATAACATTTGCTGAAGGATATCGATTAAGAATTGAAACAGCATAAGTAAGGCCGATATTATTATTGTTCATCTTTGAATTAACACTTAGTATATGGGAACTTGAAAATCGTTTTGAAATTATTATGCATGAAAAAACATTTGTATCAATCACATCGGATGAAATGCTGCTGAAATATCCGTTTCTGATACTAATATTTAAGTTTAATATTCAAATTGTAAATTTACCAGAGGTCAAAGATAAGGATGAAGTTTGAATTTATTGGAAGTGATAATAATTGACATGCAATAAAGGTTTAATTTTCTGTAAAATACAAAAGCGATTAATTGAAAAAGAGAAAGATAAGGAAGGAAGAATGCAAGCACATTCCACAATTAAATTAATGCATTAAAGTAGTAAACCAGAGATGTTTCAACGAAAGAAAAACAAGACACCACAAAGAGATATACTGTTCATTTTGATTACAAAGAAGGAGTGAGTGATAAGACTGATAAGAGTTGTACTGTTCTTTTTTAAATTAAATTAACAATTCAGATCAACAGTCTAAATTACAATTCACAATGGACATAGTGAATTTAGGGAATAAAAATAGATAGTAAGTAAAGAAATGAAAATGCAAGTTTGAAAGACAGCCTAGGAAATGATAGGTAGAGAATAATAAATAGGTAAGGGATGAAAATGCAGTTTAGAAGACAGCTCAAGAAATGATAAGTAGTAAATAAAAGAATGATAAACGGGTTTAAAAGACATTATAAATAATATTTTATGAACTCTATTGATGCTACCAAGTATGTAAGAAACTTATCAAAATAAATCATTAGTTTGGTATAACTCTCATTCTTATTATTTGAATATTTCATTAAATTTTTAATATATTGATATTGCTTCTCTGATAATGCAAATGGAATATTCAAAATAGCTATAAAATAATCATAGATGAAAGTAGCCGTAGATCCAATCATCTTCGAAAGATCAATATTTGGATGTGACTGATAAATGATGCCAGCTATATAAACAATTTTTACTGATACATGCAAACAATACAATTTTTTTTGTACTAGTATATTTGATTATAATTTTCTGTATTGATATTCCAATCACTCATATAATTTTATCTGGAAAAAAGCTAAAATTTTAAAATAAATCAAATGGCTTTTTATGAAGGGACGCATTAAAAATCTCTGACATATTTAAGTATTTACATTCACGTTAAGAAAAACTTTTGCTGCGATCTGATCTAATTTCTGACTGCCAATTTAAAATTTCTGCATTTTTTGACGTAATTTAGAATATTTAAAAGTAAACTGGGAAACTCTCTGGGAAATTGCAAGATATCTTCAGCTTCTAATCTTACAATATGTTACTAAATTATTGGTGGATACAAAAATGGTCTTGTGTGTACTGATAAAAATGGTTAACTATAAATAATCATATCGGATAGTACAGATAAATCGTTAATACCAGGAAGATTTATCATTGATATCAATAGTGGCAAAAAAGATGGGCACGCTTTTTTTAAACACAAGTTTACTCCTATTAGTGACACGACTGCAGCCGAAAAAATTACTAACCGGCAATCAAAAATTTTTATTCAGCCTATCCGTTCTGTGACTATAGAAATGCAAGGAAATCGTTTCAGTCGTTACTACTTTCAAAATAGGCTGTCCATCAATTACTTCAATGACTTTCAACGATTTCCAATTTTTCCATTCTTAAATTCAATTGAAATGAATGCAACTTTCAGGATTCGGTTTTTCTATTGTGAAAAAATTAGGTAATAACAAAGGGAAACAACAGATATCACTGACCAAAACTTTAAAACTAATAATTGAATTTAAAATAACTGTGTCAACATATGCAAAAACAAAACTATCTCATTGAAGAAGCAGTAAATTAAATACAACATAAATACGAGAAACGCATAAGCTTAGCTTAAAGGCTTACTTAACACTAAATAAAGAACGACAACAGCCACAACTTCAAGTAAGACTTATTTAACCATCACAGCATATGCTTGTTACTGTTACTCCGATGTGCTATGAAAAAAACGCATTTTCTTCAAATGGAAGAATTCAACAACAAACTACAAATATCATTTGAAAATTTTGAAAAAATTTCAAAAAATTAGATTACTGAAGCACTTCGAGGCTAAAAAAGAGCTTAAGTCTTACGCCTAAAAATTTTTATTTTTGTCTCCTTTGTCAAACAGTTCAAGAAACACATTATTGAACTACTTGGAAACTGAAAAAATCAAACACTAAAGCTCTCAAAATTTAAATTTTTTCTTTTTTAAATCAATTTTGTCTTCTTCCTTTTCGAATACGTAGAGAAAACTAAATTTAAGCTCCACATAATTCATTAAAAATAACCTGAATCTAATGTTTCTTTTATAACTTTGTACTTCCTTAGTGTTTCATAAAACCAGTAAAATGCACAAATGCATTCAACACTTCAGAAATTTTCGGATAATACGAAGACTTCTACATACTTTTTCGATAAGTCAAAAAAGTGCTATAATTTGGATGAGTTCAGGAAAAAAATATTATTGAGCAGCTGCAAAAAGAATGTCTGTCTTCACAATTTTTTTTTAATGCTATATTGTGCAAAACATACGTAACAGTTTAAATGATAATGAGAAATGAACAAAAAATGAGGAAAGATTAGCTTTGAATAGGCTCTTCGCTCAATCCTTACTCAACTCAACACGATAAAAATCAACAATACTGGCTCCATGTCCAACAACATATTCGTGAACTGTCTGCGAAGGATTCAGCATAAATGCCTGTCTTAATAGCTGAGTTTCATTTTCATCGATATGTGTGATCTGGAATAACAAAAAGTCGAGAAAATTTCAAAATTTCAACACAGATACAAATGTAAAACACCGACAAATAACCATTTTTATAAAAATATGTGAATATCTTTCTTCGTGCACGATTTTTGTATTTCTTGCTCATTTTTTTGCAATTTTCCTATTACCATCAATTTCAATCATCAATACTAATTTAAGCTTTATATTTCAACAAGTAAATTGGAAAGATGAATCCAATAATTTATGAATATACATCTGCTATCCTAAGTTGTGTTAATAGAGCCAGAGCAATCGCCAAATTTAGTAAGAACTAATAAATGGTATTAAAAGCACGCTATCAAATTAACGATTTTTAAACCTGCTTATTTGGAACTCAATTAATTTCACTTTCCGTTCTTTTTCCCCAAATAAGCATTTACGACAGCTGAAAAGTCAGATCAAGCTGCAACGAACCTCTCCATCATAAAAGGCATTGCTTTCGTCTTCCTGAGGGATTTCCTCATTTATAGATGTTATTTTCTTTTCAGATAACGGTGTACCCAGTGTCAAAGTTCTAAAATAGACTACAAAATTTTATATAAAAATAATTTAGTGCTCACATAATTTAATCCCTAAAAGCATACTAATACGAAAAGTATACTAATAAGAATGAACCAGTAGAAAATTGAATCTGAACTGCACTAGAATTCAAATTTCAACCTTCAAATTCAAACGAATTCTCTGATTTTGTTCATATTCATATAAATTTCCTGTAGATATGACGACAGTGTAACCTCAATGCATGGTACTCGATAAAGTAATTTACCTCATTCCTACAATATGTTGACATAATTGATGTCCCAGCTTTTCTGTTGGAAAATTAGTTTTGCTCAACTTCTTCAGACCAACAACCGATATATATCTCCCCATACACACTGCTTCAGTACCTTCTTAACAAAAAATTGTTAGCTAATTGACTTGTCTTGCAAAATTTTACAAAAAAGACATGATTTCAAACAATAAATAAATTGAATATTATGTCAGAGCAAACCTTTGGGATGTGCGTAGCCAAAAAGTTGAATATCAGGTGGCGCCAATATTAGTTGTGCTCTTGAAAGACTTATATTTTCGCCAAGTTTGCCGATTGCTTCCGTAATCAAATCTTTCACAAGCTTGCCATTTTCCGATGTTTTGAGAGAATTAATATCTGAATTACTTTTTATAAGAAAATCAGCAGGATACTTACGAAGTTAGAAACATCGATAAAAACATGCATCTAAAATTCCAGCAAAGTATGGCGTAAGGCTTCAAATAATTTGAACAAGTATAAAGTAAATCAAGAAAACATAATGCCTATATGTTCGTAATTAAGAACTGTTACTCACTTGAATTCAATAGTTCAAAGCCATCACTAATCGTTCCATCTCGATCAGCAGCAAGCAAAACCGCTTTAACCACATCTTCAACCTAAAGTTGTTTTTTGAAAATAATTAAAATCTACAAAAATATCGATAATTCAGTAAACCTAAAATGCAATAACAGCAAGAATGATAATTCAAAAAGAAGTTCGCCATGGCAACCGCTCAATTTCCAACACTAATCCTCGAATTTCACAGAGTTTCTAATAGATTCTTTGAAATTAATTACATTTTTACGCATATATAAATTATCATAGATTCAAAACCTACCAATCGTTTAAAATCCTGACTTCTCGAAACGAAATCCGTCTCACAATTCAATTCAACAACAGCTGCCCTATTCCCCTTTGTTATCACCGACACAATACCTTGTCTTGTTGGCCTATCACTAAGTCTGGAAAACAATTTAAATTTAGGAAATTTCAAAATACAAAAAATATGCTTACTAAAAACACTAACAATTATAATAAAAAACACTAACAATTATTACTAACAATTACTTTGCAGCCTTCTCCCAGCCCTCTTCTACTGCCCTTTTTTTCAACCATATGATAGCCTCATTTAGATTATCTGTTCCAAATTTATTGAGTGCTTTGCGGCAATTTACATAGCTGTATCCAGTCTTCTTTCGTAATTCTTTTAATGCCTGAAAGGAACACAGGGTAAACAATCATCAGCAGACACTCAAAAAATGGATCGAGAAATCACTAGGAATTAACTCGATCATTACCCCAGGGATATATTTAGACTATTGACTTGCCCCTAGAAATACGCATTGATCTAAGTCTCCAATTGAGAAGCTTCTATTTCATAAAGAATAGCCAAACATAAGCGTTGATTGCTTGAAGCAGGAATATGACTCTTTGACAAGAATTCGATTGTCGCGAATTATAACAATTTTACTGAATTTAACTCATTTTGTTCGATTCGTTCGACAATTTTGAGTTCGGATCTAATATGATATGTATAGATTTTCATGAAATTAACATCTCAAGTAAATATGTGTTAGCCTGAATTTGGGCTTCTTCAAGTGCTAAAATATTACCTCTTTGGTAATATTCGGCGTAGATGCAACGACGGTATCCGAACACAAACGACTGAAACTTTCTTTGAGCACGATTGATCGAATTAATTGTCGTGATGCAATCATCAAATCCCTTTAAAATGGGAAATAAAACAAAACAACCAATTTTTCAGACTGCTAACTTATGCAACAACAAATTGCGCCACCACATAACTTACTAGCCACATCAGCACCCAAAATTTACGCGTGAAATGTGAGATTTTCGTTTTGCTTATTTCTTCAGTCATTCTGCATAATATGTGCTCAGTATCCAGCTGCTTCTTGAGAAGCGAGGAATATAAGGTGATTTGTCGATGAATGTCCTCCCCTTAGTCAGTTGCGGACATGAATGAATCTTATATATCCATGTAAGAGACAAGTAGCGGCTTACGCCCCACTTGTCAAACCAAACTTACTCTATTAGACGTGGATAAGTTCAACTCAATGTTCTAGGATTTTTTTATAAATTATAACATAAGTTTTATCACTAGATATTGTTCGCAGTCGACAATTACTTTAGAGCCAGGATCTAAGGAACTTCCTTCGGTACTTTTAAAATCTGAATTTGATCATATACAGTGATTTTATTTTTTAAAGACAATCATTATGATCTTAAAAGATGTGACTTTCCTTACATCCTGGCTCTAAAGTAATTGTCGACTGCGAACAATATCTAGTGATAAAACCTATGTTATAATTTATAAAAAAATCCTAGAACATTGATTTTTTAGGATTTTAGGAATATTAAAGAAGCAAACCTTGTGCCGTTTAAAAAAAATATGTATATCTCCTCGTTCTACATGAACGATGAATTCAATGTAAGATATTGCATGGTCTTCAGCCAAATATTTACATATTTTAGACAAATCGATCTGCCTCTATCCTGCTCTTCTGAGCAAAAATATTTCAAAAGTTGCAGTTTTGCAGTTTGCTGTTACAGTAATTCCCAATGTCTGAATCTTTGGATATATTTTAGAAGGAGCACAATAAGCCATTGAGAAAATAATTTTATTCTTTATTCACTAGACAATTTTTCCTTTCTTCCTTCTAAAGCTAAAATATGAACAACGCAGGTACAATGAAAAGATGAAATTTCAAGGAAAAAGTAGCAAACAATACAATAATAAAAATGAGATTCTTTATTGCATACATCAAAATACATGGTAAAGTTAAAACGGTTCATGACATAATAAATATACGACAAAATTCTGTCACATTTCATAATAAAATCACATTTTTTAAACAAAAGTTCGTTGTCTTTGGAAATCTAGCAGAAGTACCCTTTCTTCTCTAAATTTAAAGTTGTTTACCAATCGGTAAGTTCAACAATCTAAAATATAAAGTTAGCCACTAGCCAACAATAAATTTATTAAATCCGAAAGCAAATCCCAAGATGCAAAAGTCAGATGTCACCACTTGCAATCGCAATCTTAATACTCTAGCAGCTGAAAATTTTTATTTTTAAAAAAATAAATATCCAACAATATATTTATAGTCGGGGAATGCTCTTTCTTCTAAATAAATTATCCAGAAAGTTCATACAATAATCACTATCCAAATGTACAGGAAATTTAATAGACGAAAAAATTTTTAAATGGAAAAAGAAAAAAGTGAAAATGACATGAAGAATTCTAGTTTCAAATATCAGAGAAGTATTACAACTCTATAGGCGAGTTTTTGATATAATTATCTAATTAATTAAGGTGCTTTTCCCAGATAAGTAAATGGTCTTATAATTTGCAACTTGAATGCTGCTTTCTTTCTGCTCCTCGCATCCCTTAAATTCCGGGATGTGGTGGATTCAAGACCAATCTTCTTAAATTATCTGACTCCACACTGTGTACTTAGTAATCTCTGACCAAAATCAAAGGTACCCGCCAAAATTTTTTCGTCTTGCATCAATCACAAAATCATTTTTACACTTATCGAAAAGTTATTGTTTTTACTTAAAATAATACCACAGTAATTGTAAAATGCACTTTGAGCAAAAACAGATGAAACCTATGCTGTTACAATCTAATTAGACCTAATCAGAAATTAATGGAATGTTTAGAGAAATTTGTGACTAAATAATGAATAGCATCAACCGCTTTCATCTTTATGAGCAGACAAACTTCTCGAATAATATAATTTCCAAGACAGAAATTTCGTATTTTCTCCCTGAACCGAAAGGAAGCTCTCCCCTTTTAAGGTGAAAAAAAAGTGCCTCTACAGTAAATGCACTCTCCGCTGTTGTTATGAAATAGCATTTGCCATATCAAGAAAGGGAAGACATTGCAAATTTAGGCCAAGCTATTTTTGCTTCATGTCGTTTATAAGCAAACAGATGTGCCTTATGTGCCTCCTTCAACTGATGGCGAATTAAATCAGGGCATTCGTTTGCCAGAAGACATGTTTCGTAACCATCAACTAGAAGATACCTGCAATAAAACATCTTACACGAAAAAAATAACTGAAAAGTTGGGATTAAGTATTGCAGCGCCTCAATCACCTCAATCATAAGTTCTACAGATGTAAACCCGCTGAAATGTATATTTAACATATAGATAGACCACACAAGAAAAGATTTCCTTAGTGATCGTTAACTTTAATTTTAAATTAAACTGCTCAAAGGCAGTAAGAAGGGCTTGTTATGTATAATCAAAGGAAATAAGAAGAACATACAATCCATGATCTTCAGGATTTGTAATGCCAAACTGATGTGCAATAACGCGACACAGTTTTCCAGCAGTCATTTGAGGAACACCAGGAAATGTATGATATCGGATAGAACCATCCAGTTCATCGGGTACGGCTACCTTCACAAAAGCATCTGATGACGATGAAAGTACTGGACTAACACTGCCTAATGAAGAACAGTACGATCCATCTTCCTACAGACAAAGAAAAACAATCATTTCTGGAATATTAATCCTCTTGAAGTTTTGGAACATTGAAATTTGAACAAAGATAAATTAAGGCACCGTTATTGAAGAGTCATCCACCTGGCCCAACTTTCGAATGCTTTCGGTATTTTTCAGTACATCAATGGCGGAAAAAAGAGTAATGAGGTAATAACTGGAATCACCAGTTGTCAGCAACTGTTTTGGGAGCAGCTCCCACATGTACCATGCTTCAACTTCACATCCGACCGTTGACGTACGTGCTAGTAAGTATACTAACCATCGCACCAATTCTAAATTTAATTCGGTCTACATTTTAATTAATTCTTAATCGAAGCTTCTAATCTTATTTAATGATCGGAAACAATATCACTTCAAAAGTCAAGATTTCATAAATAATCGTAGGTTGACGGGTCATTTAATGAAAATCATGAAATATTCATACCAATAAATGTAGAAAGGCTTTCGTAATGAAGTACTGTATATTTGCATCTCATTGCATACTTACTATTGTAATCACTGCATATTATCTATTGTACTCATTCTTAAAGGGGAATGCTAGCCTACAAATATATGTAAACATTTTTATTAATACTAACCATCAGCAGGAGGCAAAGCTTTAATCTTGTTTTCAATGCTAATCGGATCGTAATTTTCCATATCACTGTTCGGATGATTATCGCAGGAGTGCTGCTTACCTATTGCCAAAAATATCACTCGCAGCAAATTCTCGAGTTTTTTCAGCGGTGAATAGTGGTGCTGCATTTTTCGTAAACAAATCTTAATTATCTCCATTTTCTGCGTCGTAGGTGGCGTGAACTAAAACCATTACAGTTACAACAATGCAAATTCTTCAAATTCCAGTTGGTCAAAAAAAGTTTATCAGAATAATCAGAAAATCTGGATTACTTTTTCTTATATAGTCTGCCCTAATAATATCACTTAACATCACTGATGAATATATATATTATTTATATAAATTCTCGGCAAAAAGAACGCACTTTACAGCGGATTCCAAAGCCTAACTGCTCTGGCGACAAGGTACGGACATAGGTAAGATTTTCCGAAAGTGCTTGAAGCCAACCATTTTTTGAATATTCGCGTACCATCAAATGATAAAGATGGGGTTTTACTGGATCTAAATATCATTACTATAGAATTTTTCTCACAAATATAAAAAGAATTAATATTTTTTCAGGATTTCAAAAAATTTTAATTTAGTAGGAAAGTTTTTTTTCTCTGTAAATCTTGCTCAAGCAAGCTGCCGAGCTAAATATATGATCATCAATTAAAAAAAAAACTTGCAAAGAACAATTTTGTGCAAAACAGCTTCCAAAATTGCATCAATATTCAAAAATTCATTAGCATTCAGTCGTGCGCGCTCTTTTTCAATCAGATCATGAAGTTCGCCTTCTCCATGCTTTACCAGATAATTCTTTAAACCATTTAAAAATTGCCGAACATTTCGAATTACCACCTGAAATCATGCTTCAAAACAGCTGTCTTTTATCTTTTCATAAGATAATGATTTTATTTGAATTCTGATCAAAACTGATTTAAAACTGATTTAGATAAAAACGATTTAGAACCTAGAATCTCTCCTACTTTATAAATTTACTTAAATAAAACTACATAAATATAAGGAATATTTTATCAGGTTTAAAAATCGTCCATTGCCACCAAATTTTAAAAAAATGAAAAGATTACTTGTGGATCACATTCTTCTGCTTCAAATGTACATTCAATGAAACGGCGTAACGTGGCACCGAAGACTGTGTTTCCCTCCTGTGACAGCCTGCAATTGACAACTTTAGTTATCGTTAAATATGTCAACGTCAAAACAAGGTTCTTTTTCATATATCTAATTTTCTTTTCATGTACAAACAATTTGATGAACAACATAAGAATTCAGAGTCATTAACCTTTCAACATACTCTTGAATCTTTGTACCGGGATCTAAGCTCAAACTATTTTTCAACCGTGGCGGCGAAATAATGGGTGAAAGCGCGCGAATACTTGTTGGGATGTCATCCAAAGATTCAAGCCACGAATCATCAAGATTTGAATATCGTGGAAGGATACGCGGCAGCTAAAAACCATGCAAACAACATAAAATAAGAGCATGAGAAAATATAGATATATACGACGATAAAAAATTGAAAATTATGGTTTACAGAACCAAAACTGTACAAATTAAATTAGTGACTGACTACAAAAAATAGATTAACAAACATACTGAATGTGTGTTTGTTGATTTATGGCTATCCATTGTGGCTGATCCATCCGACATTTCTCCAACATTACTTATGTTCATCATTGAATTTGATGCTTCCGGATCTCCACTACCACTGGTGACTGATTTACTGAAATCAGAGAAACCAGTCCGAAAATTTGAGTGAATGATCTTATCAAATTAAACAGGATCGAATAATTGCGAAATAAGTTACAAATCCTACCCAAAAACAAAACCAACCAGATTTTTTCAAGTTGCTGTTGCTTGTCTAAATTATCTTCGTTTTTCAAATGTGCATTAATATTTATAATACCATTACGTCGACCATCTGACCCTGCGTTATTGTTTAGATGATGATTATCAAACCTCCGAATCACTACATCGTAGTCGCTGTTATCTTAAATTATCGGAAAAATATAAGCTTCTAAATGCTGAGAGATTAATCTAAATACCAAAAAGACAGAAGAATTTCACAAATTCAAAAATATCAGTATCATTATCTATAATCCAAGAAATTCATTTTCACTCCAATAGAGCAAGAGAAAATAAACATTTCTAAAACAAACAAATAAGTCATACTTTGACTATCATCTGCACTAGTGATGGACTGTAATTTCTGCAGATTTCTTTCCTCTTCGCCATCATAACTCATTTCCAGCGAACAAATCACTTCATCATCACCCTCTTCAGCGATCGCTTCACCTAAACAAAAGCAAAATCACTAGTATTACAACACAATGTATGATTCAAGACAAATAAAACATCAATCGTTACTGGTCAGTTCACTCATGTTAACTTACAACTTCAATAACGAATAACAATGAGAAATGGGGCAATACCAAGAAGTACCCTTATACCACTGTTTCATATTCCAGCTTCCACAGAAAAGAGATCCCTCAACTATTCGTTATAAACTGAATCCATTTTAAGTTGAAATGGATTCAATTTACAACGAATCTTATAACGCAACAATAAAAATTAACCAAGAACAATTTGATTCATATCGTGGTGCCTTGTAAGAGTCGATGGTTTCTCATCCCCATAATGCGCCAAATCCAACAAATTCTCCCAAACATTAGAATCCCAGGGTTCGTTGAAGACCGTTCCAGCGATACTAACGTCATCATCGTCTTTTCCACTTTGATCTTGACTTGAAGACCCCGTTTTCACTGAAAAATTGATAAATCTTGTTTAAACAAAAAATTGCTTACAACTAGAAACTGATATCTTCATGACGCAATTCGTCTATTTATTGAATTATATAACATATTCAGAGTTTAAACTTTCATGATTAGCTAATTAATAATATGAAATCATTATACGGGTAATTTCAAAAATCCATTGATGTCAACTGCTGTAATGTCTTTTTGTTAATCAGAAAATTATGCACAGTAGTAAACTATGTCCTTTATCCCTCATCAAAGAATTTAATTGAAAAGACTTTTAAAATAATTCAAAAAATAACCAATTAAGTCTGCTTTCATTGGCGCATCAATGGATTCCGATAAATGAGCATATTCAGATGTTGAATTTTCGCAAGCACTGTCATTGCAAACAGGTGTATCATCAGAATTTTGCCGTCGTAAATAAACGGAACTCTCAGATGATGATGGCTGCGAAGGTAAGACTTTTGACAATGCTGAAAACATGATTTTTCAATCGCTTTGCCTTAAAAGAATCTCGTTAAAACTAAAGTAGCTTCTGCGTAACGCTTAGGATAAGCACTTAAAAATAGGGTATTGTTTTTACTTTTATATACAATGGCGGTATTGTTTATATAGACTTACTAATTTAATAATTTTTTTTTTTACTTCAAACATGTTTTAAACAGATGTAACATTATCCAATAAACTCGGAAACACTAAACAGTTTCTATTAATTGAAATCAAATGTAACCTAAATTGCCATTTCCAGCAATCATTCCACAAGAATGCAATTTGTTCTGTAACGAACTTCCAACCGCTACTGCAGTTAAACTTTTCTTTAACAAAGGCACTTGTGGAGTTGGTCGGACCTATAAATAAAGAGCTCTTGGAAAAGTCCATAAGTGACTTTCTTTTGGAATATAATATTAACTTCTGAATTTATTTTCCCTTAATCACGGTGAAAATTACAGAGGAAAGAAAAAACTTGATTTTCAAAAACGAAACAGAAACAAATTCAAATAGAAGAATGAGTAACTAAAGACAAAAACAGCATAATGGCTTTATAACTGAAACGAAAAAAAAAATGATAATGTCACTAATTGCTGGAACGGATATTATGAAGATAGCGCAACCAAATGGAAAAATATTGAACTTTTATTGTTAAAAAAATTATTGCAATAATTATATTAGTTATACTTATAATATTCTTAGGAATGATATAAAAAAACATAAATGGCAGAAAAATTATTAATAATATTACTTGCTGCAACTGCTGAGAGTGATTGACAAATAAGAAAACAAAGAAGGTATACTTATCATGACATCAAATATCAGGAAAAAAAACAGATGAGAAATGAAAAGAGAGATTCTTGCGTGATGGATGATCTATTCCATTGAGAACTTGAAAACATTAATCTTTATTTGAAGAAGAATAGAGCTCAAAATTTATCTATGATGGAATTAATATGAAGGAATGGCATTAATGACTGATTTCTTTGTAAAGAGTAAATTATGTGCAATAAAAACCTTGGCAATTTTTTGACGATTTTTCAACTCACTGTTCAATGCTGACCAAACGACTGTTTGCTCTTTAGCAAAAGTATTCCCAGTACAAATTGAGCGCTCATTGGTAGTGTTGCCACTGGACAGTGAAGAAGCATTACAAGCAAAGGAAGATCCTGAAAATATTCTAGAAAGTTTCTGATTTTCTGAACGAAATTTCTGAGAAAAATTAATAATAATGCATTCCTAACATTATAAGAATGAGTAATAATTCATTTAAACAACGTAATTTATGATTTTATAAAAACAGAAAATTTAGATTTCACAAAAATAATTCATAATTGCAAAGCATTTCCAACACATTCCTCTCCCTCTTGGTATTCAGCCACGTGCGCATCACTCTATGATTCTCAAAACTGACTTCAGGAAAAAAATGACTGGTCATTATCGTTGAAAAATTCGTCACTTTTCAACATTATAATAAATTTTATTTCACACAAACACATACATTTATGTTATCTTGTTTCGTCCCTTATTAATCACTGGTCGTTTACCTCATATACTCATTCCGGAATTACTAATGGTATTTTTGAAAAGCTTCGAATCTGGAAGAACCTATTCAATTGTTCCCTCAGAAAAAGAATCAGAGGGGAATGGCTTGCAAGCCACGTATGATCTTGCTCGCTTACTAATATTTTCTGATTATAGGAAAAGATACGATTAAACGTATCGTTCCTGTTATGAATTTTAACAGGCTTCTTATAAAAATTGAATGAAACGAAGATGCGCAACAAACTTAGTGTATGCATGGCCATAGGAGATATTAAAGAATAGAAATACATCAAAAAATCATGCATACCAAACATTTACCTCGTTTAACAACGGATGGACTCCATGCATAAGTCTGAGTAGAAGTTGATGATAATGAGTCAGTGTTACTATTCGTGTGTACAAAAACTCGTTCTCTGGAGTGTCTCTCACTGTGAAATCTGAAACTCATGAAAAAATTTTACGGTCGAGCTGACGAGCTGCAATATAATTTATTGCTTTAGTCGAAACATCAAGTACATCACTTATCAAATTTGCATAATTCAATGAAACCGCATTTTCCGAAATGAAGAGACGAAAGAACATTAAAAATCTTCTGAAAAACTACACTACAAGTAGATCAGTAAAATTGGTATTTTCAGAAAGTATGACTGCAGAAAGCAATTATGAGCCAGCAGAACAGAAGCCTATACAATGAAGCTTACAACAGAAAGCAAAAAATGAGTTATCGAACCCATAAGCATTATATACAAAAACAAAAAAGTTCCAAAAATACAAAAACTGAGGATGAATATTCCTAAATTCATCAGATATCTTTTACAGGAATAGTAGAAGCAATTGGAGAAAAATAGCCTAATCAGCTGTTAGTTAAAGTTTCTTTTTCTGGTAACAATTTCTAACTTAACTACCATATGTTTTGATAAAAAAAATTCGTTTCAAAACAAAATTTGAAAGGGAAAAAGAGAATAGAAAATTAAAATGATTAATGCACGCATTTTTTCAGCCAGAAACAAAGTACTCCATTGAGAACAATCACGTATTTCTTAATCACAAAGAACAACGAAGAATTTAAATTTAATGGATAATATAGTAGTTAATAAGGTAATTATTAACTTCATAAATTCATCCAGATCATAGTTTCATAGAGACTTGCTTGATAAATGAGCGGAAATTCGATTTTGAAAAAGATGAAAAGAATCAAGCAGGGCTCGAAGTGGAAAATCAAAACTTATATTGTCTGCGCGCGACGACGATAATAATTCGGAAGGAAAAAGAGAGGATAGCCTTGAAAAGCCAAATGAGTTCGAATGAAATGTGAACGAACTCAAAAGACCAAAACTACTTCCTACCGTTACTGTACAACTATTACTAAGTTAAAGAGGATAATTTCTTCAACTTCAAATAATTCTCTTCTACCCCTCCCTGGCAGCAACTATCTGCAGTAACTAACTATCCACGGTCAAAACATATGAATTATATGTACCTTGTAAACAATTATCCTCGAATTATGGAATGTCTTGCAACGTACTCATTTTTTTCAACTTGCTTATTTTTGTCTAATTAACGAAATCAGAGCATTAATGACACAAAGCAACCTGATTTTAACTTAATATAATTGGAATGAGAAACTGATCTAATAAATTAGAAACACATAGTCTTTCACATGGCAGAACAACTTCACAAATCCTCTGACCAATTATTGCAGAAATATCATCAATCTTCAATGAAATGTTTAATACAATGAATAAATTTGCTTTTAGCAAGACAGAAGCTGGAACATCTGTAGCAATAAAAGAAGAAAAATGGACAAATTATTGCAGAAATATCATCAAAACGGGGAAAATAACAAATGGAAATTTAACAGGAAAAAATGATGAAATCCTACGGTGGATTGGAAAGCATGCATCTTAAACAATACTCTATTTATCCAATATGATGAAATATCTTTCATTACGATGAAAGAAAAAGAATAGGAATGCAGAAGAGATGTTCAAAGTAATTAATTCATCCTATAATTATGAATTGTCTCATCAATAAACCTACACATTATTACTACAATTTATTTTATTTCAATCAATTCAACTACATTTCTACATTTTTGTTATTTCTAAGGCTCTTAAATTAGGAGATAAAGAATAAAACAAATTGGTTAAAAAATAAAAAATAAATGCATATATATGAACCTATGCATAACAATCTCTACCTTAGATCATCGAAGCTCAAATGCAAATGATGATGATATGTCAAAAAAATAATTCAAGGTTCAAAGGAAAAAAAGGAAACTGTAATTGGAGTGAAGAAAGAGGATGGCGAAACAGAAAGAAAAACAAAAGTGGCAAATGAAAAACGAAGCATAAAGAAAAAATGCGAATTTTAGGTGTATACTAGATAGTTTCCCAAACGACCGTGACAAGTTACAATTTTTTATAATTTAAAAAAAGCCAGTCTTGAACATGTAATGATTTTTCAATTTGTCATTAGCAAAAAGTATAAATAGGTATTTGACTCTTCAATTTTGTTCAAAGATAACCTAAATTTGTTGCTTTTCGTTATTGAATTTATGATTAATGTTTGCTATAGTAAATATCCTTCTCATTGTTATAAATCATATGACAAACTAAAAGTATATATCTAATCACGTGCAACTACATATAAACACCATTTCAGTCAACAAGAATGTACAGCTAACTTATCCTAGAAGATGCTTGTGAGAAAACAATCAATTAATGAACAAAGAGACACAAGTTATCCGAAAAATCTTGATGAAAACAATAAAATCAAACTAAATACATATTAATATTAATTAACATTAGTAAGTCAGATTTTTTAATCGATGCAATCTTCTAATGATATAAATTTGGTATCGAAAGGTATAACATATATTTCTGTTTCATATGTGCGACAGTGAGACAACAAAAAGGGTGGAGTTCTGAGTTTCATTTCAATAGATTTCATTATCTCTCCCAAAGAAAACGAAACCTATCTGAATCATATTCAATCGGAATAAAAACAAACCACTAATACCTTTCTTTCGTATGATCGTTTGATTATAAATCTTGAAGTGAAAATAAATAACGAAGCAGATAACATAGGACAACAGTACGTGCGAAAGTTTGATTTTATTATAAAATCAACAAACCATTATTCCACGGAAATGAAAACAGTTTGCAAATGTATTAATGTTTATTAATGCTGCTTGTTGACATACTTATTGACTTCCATATTTAGAACAGTAGCTGCAATAAAAACTTGCGCCCTTCAATATATTTCATTTCTTTACTCATGCAATTCGGAATTTATAAAATGCTTAGCACTACAGCTATAGTTTTAAAGCAAGAAACGGTTGCATGAATGAAAGTGTCACGGAGAAATAAACTCACTAAACAAGCATTTTTAAGTAAGAAATCAATCCTAAAAAAGTTGCACAGAATAAAGACTTGGAAACGGAAGCAGTATATTTTAGCAAATATTGACAGATGAGAGAAACAAATTCTCTCTAAAGGGATATAAATTCTTAAAAGAAGCGTTGGGAAAGAATCGGTGAAGTATGAAAAATGACCAACAGTGATAATGATGACAAATTTAATGATGACCGTTATGATTGACGACGGAATGTGATAAAATGATATTACAACTATTACGACGACTATAAGGGGTTTTCATGATACATAATTGAGCGAAAGAAGCTTAAGTAAATATTTTATTATTCTCACCTTACCTTTCTAGAAATGTTTTACCAAATACCGTTTTCTCTGTGACTTCATAATTACTATAGCAATAATACTGATAATAAAACAGGCAGTGAACAGGAATTATCTAATTTTTATCACGTCTAATACAATCGAAACGTAAACTTCAGAGATCTAAATGTTTTCGAATTAAAGGTATTTTAAATCTTATTGAAGAAGTGCACATATGACAAAAATACTTTATAGAAGAGTAAAACACTGAATAACCAAGAATTCTTGATAAATGCATGTCATCAACCTCCCTTCCTTCACCAAATGATTTTTTATATCTTTTAGTTTACAACTGAATCCAAGGAAAAATGGAAAGTAATTTATGACGGGAATGCAAATTTGACCTATGTGTTGTCTATCAACTTTATCAGTTTTAGAATAGAAATCTTCACTGTAATTTCGCCCAATGAAAAAAATAAGAAAATCACAAACCATGCAATTTCGTCCTAGTATTCACTCACTACAATTATGTAAAATAACCATGAAGGTTGGACATTCAATCGCCACCTGCTCTTTTCAAAATAGAATAAAACTTCCACTATTCACGTTCACCAATACAAAAATCATACTAAAAGTACATCTCAAACAGCGAAATTCAAAATCGAATTACTAATATTTTTGATCTTCAATATATTGCAATGATCATCATGCTTTAGCAGCAATCATTTTCAGTACTCTGCTAAAACATGAATCAAGAGGATATAAGCAAAAATCACTTTTTTGAGAAAAATGTCAGCGCAAGATGATATATATATAGCAAAAAATAATACCTTGAAAAAGCACAAGCAATGAAGTAGAAATGAAGTAAAATGAAATTGGAAGGATTAAAAAGAAATCTAAGAAACAAATCAAAACTGCAGAAATACTACCTACAAATATATGAAATAATGTTAAGAAAAACTGCAGGTTTTTCAGTAACTAAGCTAAACAATGAAGGAAAGATAAAAATCAAAACAAAATAATATATCACAAAGTGAAATCTATGAATGTAAATTACTCTACAAGTCAACCAATATGATTTGCGATATTGCTAGAGAAATTACTTCGTTAATTCAGAGAGAGAGAAAAAAAGAAACGAATTAATGAAGGATTTGTTAGATATTTCCAATACAGAATATAAAAAGCTTGTAAAGTTTCCTGCCATAATTATGTCAAAATGAAAGAAAAATGACGAAATGAAAGTTTGGAACAATTTCTATCCCCGGACATTTCAAATTGTCACCCTTTTTTTCGTCTCTCTCGCCATTCATGTTAAACTTTCATATAAATACAACTGAAATAAGAAAGAAAATGCAAAACTAAAAAATACGTCGTCAGTAATTTAATAAATGGAGAGTACAGTTTCTGCATCAAAGAGAATGATGATGAAACGAATGTGGCACTCATTCAGATCAACTGTAAAATTCAAAAAGACTCTCAAAAAACAGTCCTCGGCAATTCTTCATATGACCCAGAAAGTGTGAGAAAGTTTGGCAGTAAAAATTCTAGTTTTCAGCTGACAAACCAGCGCCTCAGTTTAGACTGTTTCTCAGAATCAATCTTTATCCATGTAACCTATAATAAGACCAACAGCGCTGTTCCTTCCTCACTTTCAATTCTCAAAAATAAAAACAGTGAGTAAAAAATTAACTGCATAAACTAACAAAGTACCATTATTATCGTAATACTATAACAGTAATAATAAATCCTACAAATCTGAACTATGTGAAATATGCAAATGTCCCAGAATTGCCTTTGATTCTTAGAAAGATAACAATCTCCTCTTTTCCCTGGTTAATCCACAATTCAAGAACGATGAATTAATCATCATTCGCTATAGGAGTAAATCTCTTGAATTTGCAATTGCAAAGCTGTTAGATTATCATTTTACAAAGCACACAGCACCATTCTTGGATCCATTCAATAGTTACCATGCAATAATTATAAAATTAAATTTCCTACAATTAAGATAAACTGTAGGAAATTCTAATTTCGAAAGTGGCGATAAACGATCCAAAGCGTGAGAACTACATGAAGAGAATGAAAGTGAGAAACGAGAACGAAAAATAATAAATATAAGAAATGAAGCAATAGTGTTAATGAAAATTCTTCAAATTGGTACCAATTCGAAAAATCCCAATAAATGTGCAGTAATACGCACGCATAAACATAAATAGGGTTCGATTCCAAGCCTGAGCACTGTCAATGCCAATTCAATGTTGCAGAAATGTCGCCTGCACAGGGCAATAATCATCGACACATCCACACAGCTACCCGAAATATTTATGCCTACATTTCGTGGCTAAGGCAACACCACCACCACAAACAACAATAATAATAGTTCGGACATTATAATTTGATTAAGGGGCAAACCTCGTCTGTCCAGCAAATGCAGCACTTTTACTATTTCATCATGTCTAAGCAAAATGTCTAAGCAAAATATTGTGAATAACGATCCACGAATACGGATGAGGAAATTGCAAGAGACAATACGAGATTGATGCGTAAAGAGTGAAAAAGAAAGTAAGATATCAACATTACCAATAATAGAATGATACCTATACAATCAAGAATCTCTTTTTTATATATTCATGATGAGGTCAGCTATTTTCAGATCTAATATAATGAAGTACTTGAAGAACAACCCATTTCCTGAATTTTAGTTCTTAAAAAAGGGCGACAAGAATATATTTATAAAACTATAACAACTCTTCAGATCAGCGCAAAAGACAAAAAAAGTTCACTCATAACAATTCAAGTTTCACTACATTATCCAGAAATCCAGAACTAGTGCAAAATGTAATTAGCATTGAGTACTATCTAAAAAATGAAAATGTGTTATGCGGTTCTAATATGATTTTTGGACGAGAATATAAACAGACGACTAACTTTCTGGTGAAGATATGTCCTGCACCATCACGACCATCATGCTTTAGATGCTCCTGTTCAATTTGCTTCACCGTCTTTTTACGGGTTAGTGATGGTTTTTGAAGTAAACTTCCAACAGACCAATCGTTTGCTGTATTATTTGCATGCATATCTTTGATGTACTGCTTGCGTCGTATCACTGGTGTAACTAACCCTTCATTTATCGTCTGAAATGTGGACCGTAGTGATCTGTTGGTAAGCAGTACAATCCAGAATAAACAGAACGTAACCAAAACTATCATTGAGTGAAACGAATAATATCCTCCTAAAACTATTGGAATCGGTTTTTTACTTTTATTTATTATAAATTGCAAATGGCACAGATAAAAATAAAAAGGTCATGAATTTTAAACTGCACTGGCTAATAGCTATTTAGCAGCAGGAACAAGAACACATTTAGTGAAAAAGATTGTCTAAATTAAATAACCGTAACCCGTAATTCTCCAGTTCTTGGATTTCGACCAAGCTTCGAAGTTAATGCCTTTGCCGTGGCTACAACTCCGGTAACACCATTTGCTAGTGAGTTATGCGCCAAATCTGCCAAATCGGGAACCGACAAACGACGCTGATCAGTTCCGTCACTCGAGCGTGCCCTGTTATCAGTAATAAGTATTTTTTTTTTATTTATTTCTTGTGCTTAACATTCTCATGTTTCGAAACCTTTTGTAAAATCTCTGATTAATTTATTCTTCTGAAACAAAAGTATCCACTAAAAGCTTTCAAAACATATAGAAAGAACACAGGTCGAAAAGCAGTCATAACTGCTTTATTGGGATATGTCAAATGTAATATCAAATCCTTAGAATCTGTTCCAAACTACAAAATATGACCGGTTAGAAAAAAATCTATCTAACATACCTTAAAACAACTTCCTTGTGATGATTTCTTTGGGATTGCTGCTGCTGACGAGATTTGGAGTTAGCTTCAGAAACTGCAGCTTCTTGTCTATAATCAGAATTGGCCGTGGCAATGTATTAACAAAAAAAATCCAAGAAATATTTCTTTCAACTTTTTTGAAAACTGATTTCTTATTTTAAACTGTTTATCTGCAAAATGATGTTGTGGTATGGAAAAGTCAAGGAATAGGACTACATCACTGAACATAAAAATTGTCGATAAAATTTTCTTACTCCACAGCTTCTGTGTTTAATAAAATTTCCAAATGCCATGTAGACCGAAAAATCTCTATTTCTAGGTAGTTGCAGTAATAAAACGATGTTACTGAAATAATCTCCCACCAAATGGGGTTAAAATGTACAATAACTTCATGCGATCCTTTTAAGCATGTATTTTATTCTCGAAAAATATTTTTCTAAAATGAAAATTCTATGGCTCAGATAAATTAATAAAAATTCAAAATCTTACTCCAACAGAGCAGATTGTTATAAGCTTCAAGTCTGCTTAGGAGCCTCCCTTTACTAAATGAGGTTAACGTTTTACATCAAAACCAAAGTGGAAATAAATCGCACAATCACATAATGGCAAAATGAAAGCTTCCCAAACAATTTACCCATAACTAATATGAATTTACGGAACGACAAAGAAACAAAACTTAAGACATAAAACAAAGATGTAATTGAGCTTACAATATAATTTGAACGAATTTTCTTTTAGTCTGCCATGTCATGAACACTAAGAGTTTTTCTTTTAAGTAAATTCTAAAGATGTGTCCTACAGATCCTGAGAAATCATTGAACAATAACCACAGATGCATTTTAAAAACGGAAAGCAAAGCATAAATAGCAAAGGGCAACAAACGGAATGGAATGAATACCTTTTCCTTTTCAATTCCTCCAAACATTTACGAAAGGTATTTTCATCAAGGCATGTGGATGGTGGCATTAGAGCACATCGAACACTAACGTCACTATCGCTACCAGCATTATGCTCTGTGTAATGAGTAGAGATACGTGGCACATATCCAGTCGTCAAATCGCTCCGTTCACGCCTTAGTGTCAATGGTTTCGGTCTTACAGCTGGTTTTGGATTTACTGAAAGTATGAAGTTGAAGACAAAGAATTAAAAATAAAAATGTTCAAATATGTCGGTAGGGAGAGTCTACTCTGACTTACACTATTTTATTTAATATTGGTCACTATATGGAAAATTTCTTGAAAAGCAGATAGCAATATAAGTGAAGGATGGACATATAATGATGTCTTTTGACTTACCGAATTACTGAGACTAAAACACTACGCTCCTTGATTAATTTCAGAATAACCAACGGGAGAATGAACGGATAAAGGAGTTAATTACGTAATAAGTTTTCCTGAAACCCAGCTTGGAACGGAGATAAACTTTAAAATCAAATTAAGAAAGGCTTCGGAAAGGAAAAAATACCTGTGAAATGAGAATTCGAGCCATTTAATTTTTGCATGTCTTCCTGAGTAACAATATTGTTGGCTGAATGACCTGGTTTGAAGGTGCGAAGGGAGGGGACTGCATGTTGATGTTGTCCAGAAAACCAATTCCGTTTCAAAAATGAGCAATCAGCAGATCGTTCAGCACTGTATGACTGTAAAGAATCCGCGTCATACTGTGTTGACAGTGATGACGTCGATGAGAGTGCAAAAGCTGACTTACTTCTGAAAGAATATGGGATCGAATTTTGTATACGAGGAGGAGAGGTTAATTTTTTCCATGCACTGGTAATTAATGGTAGGATGGTGGAGATGAATAAAAACGACTTTTCGAAATTATTTGATTCGCTGTGATCAAAAATATTTGATGTGATCAAAATTTTTTGAGGGATTGAATAACTAACGAAGTGATTTTCCGTTCTTCCAAAGGAGTGAAAGGACGACACTGAGCCAGTTTTATCATTTCATGTTCTGTTCCGGCACTCTTTTTATTACCGTTAGTATTACCATTGCCACTGCCAGTTATTGCATTTGATGAACTTTCTGAGCGAAATATATGCCTTAACAATGACCGCCGCCCCGAAATGGTCTGCGCTGGTACATCATTATCAACCCCTGAGCTACTCTGGGGTGGTGTCATATGTGAAACACATGTTCCAACGACTACCATACCTATAAATAATTTAAATTTAGAAAAATTTTGTTTGGAAAAATTCATCTTTACATAAGACATAAATCAATGGAAAAATATGGCGGCCAAAAGGGAATGTCTTTATAGGACTATCAGATTTGTGTGTGCTGTGTTTAAATAACATGCTTAGTAAATGAACAAAGATGTAAACTCGCAAACAGCTATCAATTAAAAGTACATCTGTCCCATCACTTTTTTCTGACTGCTTCTTTAAGAGAAATTGAGTAATTCTTCACCTTTATCCATGAAAGCATTAGTTAAAGTGTTGACACATTTTTCGTTGGCACGCTTGGAAACAGAACTACCACTCGTTGCAGATGATACATAATGTTTTGTGAAACTTGAACGCTTTTTTGAAAGGTAACGAATATTCGAAGACTCCAAATTTGAATGCTTTTGCGATGAATGTGAATCGTTATCTTCCTGTGCTATATCACTTGTCCAGAAATCTGTAAAAATTCAGTATCTCACTAAATTTGAAATAAAAAATTATAAAATCTAAATGATGAATAAATTAGACGAATGAAATGCAGATGTCATTTTTCCGTTTGAAAACCTTGCAAATTAACTTGCTATGCTAAATATCAGATCTTTTTTCTTCGTTTTTCAAAGAGAGTATCATCGCATTGATGATGACAAACATAAACCAAAAATGATGAGTGGCAAGAGCATGATTTGAAGATCGTTGATGAGAGGCCTGAAGCATGACCCAGTTCAGATTTTCAGTAGAAACACTATCCGCATAAAATAGTGAAAAAGTGGAAGATATCAATTAGGTAATTGCGGTATTTTTAACATAACAATAACATAGTAATGTCGAAAATGACAGCAAAATGAGAAAAATATGGGAAAAAAATCTGTTCCGGAATTAATTCAGCAAGAATTACTGGAAATTAGCAATTAATCTTCCATTTACTGTAAGAAGATATTACGCTTTCTTACCAAGCGACAGTATCAGCAGATTTAATCAATAGAGGAACACATAATTTTTTCAGAATCAAAACAGCTCTTTAATTTTCATCTGTCAAACCGATAATAAAATTTAAAGCATTTAAAAAGCTGGAAAAAGAGCCCTATCAAATCATCTCAAAGTCATCCTGAAATTTTGGCAAATTGTTAGCAACACCGTAGAAATTGTCCCTAGAGTTTAAGAGCTACAATAAAAAGTAGGGATTCTCTTTATCAGTTTGAAAATATAAAACAAAATATATGGAACATCCAGTAATCGACAAAAAGATAACAATCGGATATCAACGACAAATCAAATTTTTAAAACACACCTCTTCTAATTGTTTTTGAAATCTAGGGAAAAGAAACATATCCATTTGAAATGTAGAGAATCCATGATGGAAACCCAAAGAAAATTGTTATAAAGCAACGTGTAAGACCCGGAAAAGATCTTTGAATTTTCAATTGGACATCTTAAAATGCATAAATACAGCACCTGTTTAAAATGATTATTACTAAATAGACAAAAACATATCTGTGCATAAGCAAACATAAATTTATAAGATCATCAAATAGACCAGAAGCAGAATTTCGCTTCCCTCAACTAGTTTTGTTCCTTTTCGAAAATATACTTGAAAGAGATAAAATTAACTGTTTTGCCAACAATCATTTCACTGCGGTACCCAGAAAAATATCCAAAATGCAAAATGGAAATTCAACTTTTGACTTGTAATCTTATACAAAGTTTCATATTATGTTTATATTATATATAAGAAAAATAGTGTAAATTATAAGCAGATGTCATTGATTGAGTTTTAAATCCGCTTTAACAAGGAGTTTATCGAAAACATTCAAGAAAGCATGAGAAAAATCATACGTTTTCTTACTCTCAACATTAGATTACTTCTTAATGTGCTTTTTAATCTATAAGAAATACGAGAAAACGATCAAGAAAAAATCAGCTAGAAAAACAATTTTTAACTTGCCTGTTGGGACAATGTATTGGAAAACATAACTATATCATTTCTGAAAAGTAGTATCGCAAAAAATCCTCGCCGACAATTTCATGATAATTTCAACAGAAAAAACGCACAAAAATGAAATGATGCGCATTACAGCACAAAGCGACAAAATAAAATTTAAATTTCGACACCGTCACATGCAATTCCATCTGCACAAAAAAACTCAACATACCACAGTAAAGAATGCAAAAGATAGTTTTAATTTCCGGATCAAAAGAAAAGCAATGTCGGAAACGACTGACAGGATAAATGGAAAAGTATTTACAAACGAATAAAAGCAGCTCTTATTTTAATTAATACCTCCTTTACAGAGCAAGATGTTACTTACAAGTAAAAAGAGAACACGCAAGTGACGAACAATCTTGAACCTTGACAGCTAAGTTTGTAAGCAAACGGTCTCGTACTATTCCATTTCCTTACACGATTGCTTATTCACTTATATTTAAGCAGAAAATTGATTTCAAACATAAACAGCCGAATTTGCTCAATTTTTATTTTTCATCAAAAATACAACGATTTTGAGCAATGTTTATAGTCAGAATTTAAAGAACACAAATACCAATCAAACAAAAACTGCATTTTTTAAATTAAAATTTTATCAACTTCCTTGTTCAATTATATTTATGAAATGAAAATAGGAGGAGTTTATATGCCTTCTTGAAAAATAAAAACAACTTTTGAACCAATCAGACCCTATCATAACCAAAAGAAGTGGTTATATTTTCGGTTAATAGCAGTTTCCAAAACTTCTCTATTTTCATCACAACCATTTAATTATTTTTACTCAGCTTTTAATTTATCATAATCCGATTTGAGCAGTGTATATTGAATAAAAGTGAAGCATACTTATCGAAAGACTAAAAAAAGTGAAAACGATAAAACATAGAAGAGAGCTTATTTCGTAAAGAATATCAACTAAAAATATTCCAGAAACGATTATTCAGATTCGATAAAAAGTATAAAAGTATAAGTTAGATAGTATAATTGTTTGTACCATAACAATAATGCAGCAGTATTGATGATAAAATTTCTATGGTTTGCTTATTAACTCATTTATCTGACAAGAAGATATGCATGATCCTAATCTCGAGTCTTTTTCTAACTATGATTTTATTTTAAGCTTCATTGTAAGAGAAAAAAACTAGATTAAAAAATGAGATGAAATTGCCAATGATGATTACCTTACCAAAAAATGTGGCTAAGTGACAGTGGAATAAATATCTGTCAACATTAAGATATTTTTTTCGACACCAAAAGCATTTAAAAGAAATGAATGCTTGAGATTTTATTAGGTTATCCTCAGAAATAATAACACTAATAATATAGACACAATAATGATGACAGTGATTAAACGAATTGATAAAATAAATTCTCTAGTCTCTCATTTGAATCAAAATAAACAAGGAATCTAAACCTCTAGTGTCGGATGAAAAATCTTCAACAACAGACATAAAAAGAGATTAAATATAATAATGGTTGGTAAAACAAATGTCAAAAAATCAGGGAAAAAGTGTAATACAGATGATAATTATCACTACGCACTCAAATTATTCAGTTTTGAAGATTGCTATTCCAACTTTAATTTGAATAAATGCTCTAGAATTTCTTTTTTTGCAAACGAATTTCCCCAATAATGTTATAATTGCTGTTAAAATAGTTTATGTCTTCGTGGATACGCCTTTTTTTCCGACGGTTACAAGACGAAGTTTGATTTCAACAAAACTCGATTCATTTGCCTAAATCGACCACAAACATATTTACAACTAATTTATTCCAACAAGTCTTTTCAATTATTCGGTTTTTTCATGTGAAAGATCACAAGATTTTAACTTGGAAGTCTCGAGATAATTAGACAACAAGAATGCAAAATTTTGAAAAAAATACAAAGTATACTTCTACATTTCAGCGTAATTAGCGAAAAGTACGTCGAAACGTTTGTAACATTTTTTCCTTATGATAATTAATTGCGAAAATCATAATACCAAGTACCAAATTTTGATCCAGGACAGCAAAAAATTCGATGAACTCCGAAATCAATACTACGTATTAGTTGTATCTTTCTCTCTTCTTTCAAAAGTACATTGTTTATTGAAAGGATTTTTTGGCATGTAACGTTCAGCCATTGAAACAATAAATTACTTGTCACAAACAAATCTTACTTTGTTGAAAAGAACCCAACATTTTAAACATAAATTATTTTTGAGAAAATAATGAAAAACCGAAATTTTAGATGCAAGACTTGAATCCAAGAAAAATTGCAGGTGAGAGTAACTGGAATAGAGAACTTTAACTTTGAGCACAAAAAATTTTTAGCTATTTCCAAACCGTCTGAATCCTTGATAAATGCTTTAATTTTACACAGGTACTATAAATAGTCTATTTTTCTCACTTCTATCCTATTTTCTGAACGACTAGTTCATTCGAAAAAGTCAAGATAGTTGGAACAAAATAATGAAGTATTAAAAGCAAAAATTCACAGAAGAAATACTCAGGCAGTGAAAACACATTAATTGAAGTATGGTTCTGTTCTTCTATAGAAATGACGGACAGATGTTCAGGAAAGGACAAAGGTCACCACTTCACTGGTCTGAACAAATTTCTGTTCTCACTAGTATATACATATACATGTATATATATATGTATATATATACATGATCATATATATATATATACTTTCATTTGACAATGGTCGCTGCTAGTAAAGTATGTTACGTAATCGCTGATTTTTACAACAGGTTAAATGCTGAGTAAAAAAATGACAAATAAATGACAGCACCATAATCCGCTAGATTCAAATTGGAAAACCACAAAATCTCTGGTTGATAAAGTTGAGAAGAGATACACCAAATTAATATTTGAGAACAGAATTTATTCAGACCCAATATAACTTATATCTAATATAACTTTATGACATCAAAACTAGCAGAAATTATGGTTTGCTTCTATTTTACTATATACATTTATTTATCTAATGCAATATCGTTTATTCCATTGGGCTACACCAAGCGAACTCAAATTGACAAAAGTAAAAATGACAGTAGTAGCAATCACACAGAAGATGAATTCGTCATAAAGACAGAAAAGGTTTTATTAGAATTGGTGATCAGTCATGAATTTGGTAGAAAAGGAAACTTTGCAGCGAGTAGTTTTCAGATTTCATTTCTATTAGACTTCAGCTTTTTTATCATCCAAATTCGAAAGTAGAAAATGGCTACAAGGAACTTAATTAATCACTAGGAATACAAGAAGTGTATAATACAAACAACTACTGGAATGAAGGACACTGAAGGACAACAGCAGAAAATGTAGAAAATGAAAGAATGAGAAGCACTGCACTAACCTTGACCCATCAATGCCAGACTCTGCAACTGCATGCTCGTACAACAGCGTGTAATTGCAACCGGTAAAACAAGATTCGTCTGAAGTTCTTCGCTGTAAATCAAAATAATCAAAAAAATTGATTCCTTCATGCATTTAAGTTTTTTTGCCACTTTCAAATTTCGATTCATATTTTAGGTTTACAACATATGCGAAAACGAAACCAAATCCGGCATCAGCTCTTTTTTTCACTAAAAATTTCTGCAACCTTTCCCTTTCAAATATACCAGTGCATAATGCTACATAATATTCCCAAATTTTTAATGAACAGCCTATTTAAATTCGATTCTTTATTAAGTTCTAACATTAATTCTAGTGATTTCATCACGTACTTAACGTTAATTCCATTGGCAACTTCTAACTTTACACTGCACGTATGGAGATAAATCACACAAAATCATGGAAGAGTCAGAGAATGCACGTTTCGCTTTTTGTTGTATAACATGTATGTTCAAAATGCCAAAAAAGAATTTCGCTGAAGCGTAGTAAACTCTCATTATCCCGCATGTTTGCAACTACACAATATTCGTATTGCTCCTAGCACCGATAATGTCGAAAGTGTTCTTTTAAAAGAATATATTTTTTAAAGCATAAGAATATACCAAAAATGCACCATATTCATTTATACAAGAATTATAAAACTATTTGGCAATCATGTTAAAAAGTTTTATAATTGTTTTATAAAACGCTTTTCTTCGAATTTTGTCAGAAACACTTGAACTAAAATATACAAAAATTTAAACTTACCCATTCAAACAGTAATGTTCAATTAATAAAGGAAGCGATTTAAAGTAGTAAGGTGACGATTCTACACGTACACTTCTATCCACACCTGCTGATTCGATGAGGTAATGATCAATATCCGATGTTAAGCCAGGAGGTGAACGAACACTTAATGCCATTGCATTAGGTTTTGATGATGACCGCACGATAAAAGCCTAAAAACACTTAAGAAAATAATATTTGTTCAAATTTTACAAAATATCCAAGTGTATAAATTCAGAGATTATAATTATCACTGTTGGGAATGTGAAAATTCCATATTAACTTTGAAATTTGCATGCTAGATCAAGTTTGTAGATATAATGAAAGCAACGAAGTGTGGAGAATTAGGCAACCTAAAACCCTGGCAAATTGTTATAACGTACTACATGAAAAATTATTCCCTTCTTTGAATTTAGAAAATAACTGACAACTGCATTTACCCCTTCGTTCATTGGACGAAGCAAATGTGTAGCAGCGGAACGCCCGATATGCTGCAAATACCAAATGGGATGTGTACGAATAATTTTCTCCAGCAACGTAATACCTTTTTCATTTCCACTTTTTGCGATATCTTGATATTTTTCTTCGCGATTTGATAGCTATAAAAGTAATGAATTATATTTGAACTTGAAGAAGTTTATTAGAAATTCACTACTATTTCATTCTATTAAAAAACAAAAAATACAAAGTTTCTAAATAACTCCAATTTTTATGTGATTTAACTACTTAGCAAACGGAAAGACACTTGTTCTATTTGTCTAATTTCACTGCTTATTACTTTTCGCATGTATGTAAGGACAAAAAAAAATCCATTATTTCTTTAAACTTAAGAAATGAATCAACTAACATCAACTTACTTCAATGAATTTGCTTTTTCTTCTATCTTTTGTTGAGTTTGTGCGTCTGTCACATTGTACTGCTGTAGATTTCTTCGTATGACCGATGCCTAATTTGAAATTTGAAGGTAGTTCAGGATGCTGAAATAATCAAAGCTAAATGCCGAAATAGCCTTGATTTCCCCGATAAGAATCTAAATGAAATGATTAACTAACGCATAAATCAATTGCGCAAAGAGAATAAACAATGTAAATCAGAAAACAAAAGAATTAAACGTCAAAAAGCAGCTTCTCTTTCTCAGCGTATCTTAGCTTTCCTCACTAAAATATCCAAACTATAAATTTTTAAAGTGTTAAGATCATTTCTTCCAGAAATCAACGTCGAACCAGCGAAAAATCTTTACACAACAACAAACGAAGGCAGAAAAAAAGAAAATTGATTTACGGTTAGAAAAATACAATATAGCTCCTCCAATAGTACTGTTCTACAACCATTTCGACGTACCGATGACTAATTCTGAGCAGAGATTTGCTCCCACATACCAATTTTGTTTTCGCAAACAGGAAATGACCTCAGCATATGTGGATATTCACAGATTTCAATAAAATACAAGTCTACTATAAAGAGATATTCATTCCAAACATCCCATATTAAATTCTGATTAGAAACAATAAATTAGAAATTCTCCATCAAAAACCCGAAATAATGAGAACAATTCTTACATCTATAGCTGTTGAAGCTAATATATCGACAGCTGGAGTACTCGTACACTCCATTGGAATGCACTTACTTATCATTGTTGTCGTTATCGCTTGATCAAAAAACTGCAAAAGACCTTGAATAAGATATTATACATTTTTTCTTGTTTTTCCATGACCTCACCATTTCTGCTTCCCGATGTCAAAATATATAGCAATGAAAAGTATGAATCAAATAAAAAATATTATATCGATATAAACAATTATAAGTGATTATATTACTTGTGACATAAGTATGACACGAATGAGAATGAAATATAGGAATCAATTTTACATCGTTTAAATTTGTTGAATTCGTTAAATTTTCGAAGAATTGCGAAGCTGCACTAAATTTCATATAAGGACTGTGGTTATTATTTACATCTTGCTTGTAACCTTGTTTGCAACAAGATGAATTGGCTCATTATCCTTGATTAACGCTTCACGTCTTTTATTCATATTTATGTCAGCAACTGTTGTTGTTATGTCGTCGTTGTTTTTTTGACTGTTTTCCTCTATTCTAATTAACAGATCATCATTTTCCACACTATCTGCAAAATAATTGGATTCGAATTTTTTACATTTCAAAGAAAGCAATCAAACACGTAGGAAAAGAGCCCAGATTAGCCAATAATGCTGTTAATTTTGATCTCAAATATAAAACTTGCCAACTTATAGAATATGATTAAGAATTTCAGTTAACAGAAAAAGCTAGGGAAAGGAAGAAACCGTTCAAGTATCTCATTAATTTCACATCTCTCCATGCATCTCTATGAGGAAACTTTCACAAAGAAAAAGCTCGCGCTCTTTACAGAATCTCTTCACTAAAAAATGATAAAATGAGACTAAAAATCTTGAAGCAAAAATATCTACTAAAAAGAACATAGGTATAAACTTTCGATGAAATATAAAATTTCTGAGCAACAATGCAACTTCCTTTATCAAATGCGTTTTTCTTACCGAAAATGAAAATTAATTGAGAATTCGCGAACCCTCTAAATATAGTCAGTCAATTATAAGCTTAGAAGTTACGGATCCCGACTTTAACGTTGTAATGACGAGATACACTCTTCCTGAATGCAAACAAATATAACTGACTGCAGTTCAATCCTCGCATAGTCCCACAACCGATATCATTAAATCCATCTGCTATCACCTTCAAGTCATCCTTGTATTCACTATCCCGTTACATCACCTCCATATCTTTCCTCATTATTGCAACTTCAAATAGAAAGGATTGATTATTGATCCTCTCCCGGTCCATTATTTTCATTGCTATTATAAAATCTTTTGAAATCTGTGTCATCTTTACTAAATATATGCAACAACAGAATGGATGAGAATACTTTTAATAACGCGACAAGTTTCGTTTGTTCTTCTTGACTATATTTGAGATGAAATATTAGAAAGTTGCGTTAAGTACCATTCTTTATTATTTGAGATGAGATGGTATCATTATTCTTTGTCTGTTTCATTCATTATGGACAGGAAGTAAGATGAAATCACAAATGAGGGATTTTCCGCTAATTCAGTGTATCAATTTCGATCGCAGGAAAAAAAATCCATACATGGGATTAGAGAAATGGCTCTTGTAACCCTCTTCTACAGTATTGCATACAATATGGATAATTAACATTCTCCATGGCTTCAAAAGGTACTACCAACAAGTATAGCAGATAAAATGATTCAAATCAATTAATAAAAAATTTTCAGTGATGTGACGTTAAGAGGAGCAACCAACAAGAAAGGGAGGATATTATGAGAGGTGTTTCAATAAAGAATGTTGACTGATTTACTCCCAAAGTTTATGAGCAACTTTAATATTCCTGGCCAACATCCATCTTATTTCTTCCTAATGAAAAATGAAACACTCCAAAATACTCTTACAACAATGATGAAAACTTCTATTTATAAACAATCTGAAGAAACTATAAGCCTTCTGATATGACAGAGATATTACTTTAAGGATTCGAAGAAACCACTAGCCCTTCTAATATAATACAAAAAAATTTACTTTAAATCTTTCACAAATAACCTGAACAAAATCTCAGGTGAAGATGTCCTTTACCTGTCAAATATAAAGGTAATACATTCGCTATCTCATCACGCTGTTTTAAATCGCTTTGCCAATTTGAAAAAATGATACCCCATCATGAAAAAATTTTGACTCAAATGCTTAGTCACTTCAAAGTTCTACGTAAGACATTTATTACTTCAACTAGAAAAACTTATCAATACATCAACTGATAACCGTGTTCCGCTGATCCTGCACTTTTCTTCAATTTCTATTTCTGTTCAAATTGATAAATGATACGAATGAAAAATGAATAATCTAATCAAAATTCATTTAAAACAAACAGTCATTTTTTGGTTAGCGTAAATGATTGCTGTAAAATACTGTAAAAACTTATCCAAATGATTCCTATAAGAAAAATTGGGAAAGGATCAAATTTTTGAATGATTTTAAAAGTAATTGTTGAAATGACCAAAAACAAAAATTCGTTTTTTGAAGAAGAAATTTCTCATTTCATTCGTTAATATCAAAACTTTACAAAACCAACATAGTCATTATAAAATCAGTTTAATTTCGGAATAAAAATAGTCCTTTAAACTAAAGCGATTCAAATGACTCATTTAAAGAAACAATGCAAATTAGTTAGAAAAAGCAGAAATTTTTTGTATGACAAATGATGGAAATGGTTTTGAAAAGTTAAATGATAGTCCAGCTTTTATCCTCTTCCTCTAAGGGAGAGGACTATCATTTAATCAACAAATCGGCATCTCAAGTGGCTTTATATTTCAAATCATAGAGATAGATAGACAAGAGATGATGTATGACCATTAATAACAACTGGTCAACAATGTGAAGAGAAAAGAGTAAGTAAATTATAACAAAGATGATGAAATCTGTCATCTTTTTAAATCTCTTTTTTGAATCTCTCATCAAATCAAATAATCTCATAAATTGCAGAAATTTAAATTAAAATAACAAAAGCTTCCATTTCATTCATTATTCGAAGTAAATAGAAAATTTCGATCAGTTGAAAGTATAAATTTTCAACTCCCAAATGATTGTAGCAGAAGAAGTTATCAGTTAGCAGCTATCTTTAATGAAGCAGAAAATAAACAGATGATACTAAAATTTATTATTATAAAATTCAACGAGTAGGCGAACATTTGATACAACTAACAAATAAGGATAAAAAAAATAAATGATAAGACAACCACCTATGATTAAAAATTTAAGAACCTCACACATATAGCAAACAAAATATGAAACCTCATATTCATTCCAAAAACCGTCAATAATCAATAGATATATCAAAAGCCTGAGTATGATATCAATTAAAATTAAATAATTTAACACGAAAAAAATTAATAATAATAAAACAAACTCCAAAATTAAATTGACAAACGATAAGATTAAATCATTGATAGTTATCAATGATAACTATCAATGATAACATTAAAATTATTTTATGCATGGAAAAAATTGAATTACTTGAAGATTCGAGTGCCTAGAAAATAAAAAAAGTATTCTTTCAACATAAATTTTGATTAACACATCCAACAAACGATAAGATTAAAACCCAATTTTATTGCTACAATTGAACTACTAACCAATTGAACTGCTCAAATAATGAAAGTGTCATTTGCAGAAGTCTAATTTGCATATTCCCAATTACTAATCACTATCTATCATCCATTTTTAATCAACATATTTCAACGATGCAAAACTAAAATGTTTCAATTCTATAAATTTCTAAATAAATCTGAAGAAAATCTCCCTATATGATTTTCTACATGATTTTTTCAATTTTTGGTATTTTCAATTTTTCTATTTTTAAATTCACAAATAAATTAAAAATTCAGTAACTACTTGATAAATCGGAATAATTCTATTAGCTATTTAGTGTGGAAAAATATTTTCGAATCAATTTTAAAATGCATTCACCGAAAAAGAATAAAAAATATGAAGAGGTCAACAGCAAGCTATATTCGATATACAAGAAATGGAGAAGGAATTGAGGAATATTTGCTATGGTTACGAACAGATGGATGGACGATGGGTGAGACATTGTGATCATTGAACGAGTGACCAAATGAAGGTGGAGTCGATCGAGATGGATCGATGATAGATACGGATATACAGAACAAACACAATAACTAGCCACAGCAAACAGAACAGGAGAAGATGAGTGAATGGATGAGAGGTGAATGGGTTGTGCGACATTTCATGACAATAAGTGAAAAATGAGCAAGAGAGTGAAAGTACCACTATAGTAATAATAATAAGGCCTACAGAAAAAGAATTTAATAATTTTTAATTGGTCGTGAAAACAAAAAATAAGACAATTTAAAAATTTGCGTTAATTATATCATTTTAAAAATAAAATTTTATCATTTTAAAAATGATAAATAGTTTTTTTCGCGTGATATTCGAAATGTACGATTGAAAGAAGAAATAAACTATCAATGAATATTAAATCGATAAGTTATAACTATCGTCTGCCACGTATTTACAGATATGTAAAACTATAAGAGAAATTATCTCCGTCAGAACGGTCTCTCATAATTTCTTTTTCGCGCATCTTAAATCCCGCGATAAGGAAAAAATTCGTGTATTAGCTTTGAATAGAGGTGAGACAGAAGAGGCCAATAAATGTTGAAGTGATGGTGAATGGTATGAAATGAAAGCATTTGTAGGATTGATGGAATAGATGGTAGTACATTGTGTTGTTGTTATCGGTATTGCGCATCTCTCCTCAAATAAACGATAAATCGTTCTTTTTGCCACCTTACCGAAGCGCCCGTTTTTGAATGGAAAGGAAAGATATTTGCTGGACAAATAAGGCTAAAATATTGATGGAATATTTTCGCCATTTAGCCACTTTGCACATTTTAAACATTTTTTGAGTTGAGAAAATTAACAAAATCAATTTTGTAATTTTATAAAAAGTTGCGGTTTAATTTGTAAATTAAAAGTAACAAAATTTAAAGTATCAACAATAAAGAAATGAATAAATGGGTCATATTTATCGTCAGATATCACAAAAGCAAAAAATAATAATAATTAAAAGAATAAACTGAAAAATAAAAATCATTCACTATGATTTGTCCCTAAAATTAAAATTGAAAATTAAATTTTTATGAATAATAGGAATTGTTTATTTCTCTTAAACAATAATAGCTCGGTGATATTACTAAAAACGTTTAGATTTAAAGCAAAAATATCTACAGCAAAAAGTAGTAGACTGGGAAGGTTTGCAAATTTTAAAATGAGATTGATGTGGAAACGAATTTTAGTGAAGATTCACAAAACGTTGTGAGAGAAGCGCTGTTTAAACGAGCGGAATGCATCAGTAAATAAATGCATAATTTACTCTAGGCAAATATTGTTTAATTCTGGCAACAAGACAGTGACCAGAGAAATTGATAGAGAAATATTGACCAGTTGAGACTTTAATCCAATTATGACCTTTTTGTCTTTAATTTAAATTCATTTTAGACACATTGTAATCAATGCCGTAATAAATCGGAAATATTTAATATAAATATTAGTAATAAGCAGGAAAATTTAATGGAATATAGTGTGAATTCCAGAAATTGATTTCAAAGCTAACATTGTAACAGCAAAAATGTATTATCTCAATGGAAGATTGTGTTGCCAACTTTTTTAGAATTTCAGTGATAGCAACAGAATTCCGAATGATAATGAATTCTTAACCGGGCAAATTTTTCCGCCTTAAAAGATAAAATAATGCGTTTCTATTTTACAATATTACAATATACGAAGATTTTCAATTAAAAAGCATTCGTAATTTCTTAACTAAAATTTTCCGTAATTTTAGCATTTATTATCTTTTAAAATTATAAATTATACTTCTCACACCACTCACTTCACTTTCGATCCAATTTCATTCTTTACTGTGAAATTTACCTTTCATTGAAATTAATTTGGTAATAACAAAAACAAAAGAAAAATCTTCAGATTTTATTAATTAATCAATTTGCTTTGAAATACAAAAATCGTTAAAAAATGAAAATCAAATGGGTTGTGCGTAATAGTTTGCAAAACATTATTCGAAAAAAAAGAAATACTTTCTTAGGGATAGATGTTCGACCTTGCTGACAGTTCTTCTTCAGTTGTTTGTTTAAAAAAAGAGAAGAAAAAGTTTTGTCACAATTCAACGCCCAAAGAAAGGATGGCGGCTGATATTTTAGAGATGAAAATAACATTAATCAAATTTCTCTCTCTTTTAATCCCTCTTATTTATTGAAAATGAAGAAATGTTTCATTTCACTTCTTCCCCATTAAATTTTAATTTAACGGAAGGATATAATATTTGGTTTAAGACAGATAAGAAAGGAATATTTCATTCATTTAAGAAAACAAAAATGTTTGGAAATGGAATTTTGTTATTTATTAATTTTAATTGCTTTCAGTTTGTCGGCAAAAATCTCAACCAAAACGGAAAATTCATTAAGTAAAAAATTCGATTTACAAAAAAAGAAATCAGTTTTTTATTTCAAAAATCGTTTTGAAGTAAGTTATCCTTAGGAGGCTATCATGAATTTTATGAAAGATCAAAGACTACATCGAAGAACATTAATACTGAATTGAAAGCTGAAATTAGTGCAATAAGAGAAGGCGACATGACAAATAATGTATGTATTGGATATAAGAGTAAAGGTCATGTCATCATGACTGGTTGAATCTAAATTTTAAAAGAGCGAAAAATTTAAATGAGATTGAATATTACCGCTTTGAGAGAATCATTGATCTGCAATATTCAAAATAAACAATAATGCTCAGTGATAATGTCATAGAATGTCACTGCGCAATACTCTTTATAGAAGTATGCGGCAAATTATAGAAAATTTGAAGAAATGCTAATTATCCATTAATTATCCGTAAAAGAATACGTTTGTCCCTACAATTTACAACTGCGCCCATTCGACAGAATAAACAAAAAAACGCTCTAATCTTTGCATTCTACTAGCATGACGAAATTATCACTCTCTTTTAGCGGAATTGTCACCTCCTTCCACGGAATTATCATTTCCCTTTCTTTCTTACTCTTTCCCTTTCTCTCTCTCTCTCTCATGCATAATGCATTAAAGAGGTGAAATATTTGACTGAATGACATACACACACACACACACACACACACACACACACAACACACACACACATCATATTGTTAATGCCACTTCATTGATGCCAATGAAATTTCACTCATTTTCTATCAAACTAAAATGAGCGCTAAATAGTTAAATAATAGTTAGTTCTTGGTTGTAAGGAACTTTTTGACCTATGCTGCCGAAAAATAGAATAAAACTTTTTGCTGTTGCATTGAAAGATTTACATAAAGATTGTAATAAGTGTATAGATTTAGGAGTGATGAAGTAAATAATAAATAAAATAAAGGAAAGTTTCCGGATTTAGGGAGACATTTGAGCTGTCCTGTATATTTTCAAGTGTCAATAAATTCTTGAAGTTATATGAAAAGGAAGCACATTTGTCGTACAATTTAATAGAAATGAAAAATCAAATTTTGTTTGATAAGTGAAAACTAATTTTAAAATTTATGAAATTATTTACGAGTTACACAGCATTAGCTTGCTTAATGAAGAGAATTTTGCTTCACTCTTTCAACAAATGACGCATTTCAATTATATCTTAAAGATTTCAACTATTATGTATACAATCAAATTGATCGATTATATTTCTATGTTGTTAATATTTAAAATTAATGATTATTGAAAAAATTGTATGACTTCAAACAATTATTTTGATTTTATGATATAAACAAAATTTAGACGAAAAATTCGAATGGAATAAGTGAAAGAGAAAATCGTTGTTGTGAACAGTGTGGAAAATTAGATAAGTTGGAGATTCAAAAAATAAGCTTAAAAAGGGAAGCATTGTACAGTCCGCGTATTTATAGACATACTATTTGACATTTTGCAAACAAATGAAATATGATCTTATCAAGAGAATGTGATAGAATTTTAAAATGATCAGCTAAAAAACATTTGTATTTTATTTATAGAATCTATTTCACCTTATTTAAAATTACCAAGAGATAAGAGGCCCATTTATAGGACTTTTTAAAAAGACAAAAATTAACACTATTTTTTCATGATAACTGTCATTTACAGTTTACAGTTTAAACTAGAAAATATCCTCGAAATTAACAAGAAAAATAAATTTTTGTGATAATAAACTAAATGATGAAAATTCTAACAAACAGGTCGTATTCAATTCTTCAATTTTGGAATTTTCTGATTTCTGATGAAATGATATGTGAGTAAATTATAATATCGTAAAATTATTTATACGAAATTCATATGGTTATAATCGATTTGTTGAGTAGAAAAACGGAAAAGAATAATTATGGGAGTTGCATGTAACAAATAATTGCCTTTGACTGAATACAATTTAATTAATTTTAGGCTCTGTCCAACGAGTCCTTCCATTTTAGGATTAATCTTATTCATTTTTGAATTACTTTCATATTTCAATTGTTAAAAGTAATCATTGAGGGAAGAGCGAAATAGCGATTAAGTGAACTGGAAATGATTTGTTATATAAGAAAAATCTGAATCATAATGAAAAATTAACCAATGAAACTGATTGAAGTGGATGAATCGGCATTTGATGTTGTAAGAGTTGAATGAATCGATTCATTATAACTTGATCTATAACACATTCTGATGTCATTCATTTTTATTCAGTTTTAATTTCAATTTTTAGAGCTGAAAAATTTATTAACGAAGAAAACTTCTGCTGCGTTAATTCTATTTAAATTAAATTTTTATAAAGTGATTTAAAACGAATATTTACAATCGATAATTTGAAAATATTGAAATATATTATTTGTTGCATTTAATTAACACAGCTAAACAAATTGTATGTCAAGCAAAAGTAAACGAAGATCCGAATGCGAAATTGATTCGTGAATTAAAGGAGGAGGTATTGAAACTTCGAAGTTTGCTTGAATTAAAAGGTATCGATAGCGATGAT